>VDFB02298949.1:0-39613 GCA_007258455.2 Sequoia sempervirens | reverse complement strand
GAAGTTGTTTTGGTCTAGCAACTATTCCTAGGGGTGTTGGGGAGTCACCATTTACTCCCACAATACCAATCATATAACCTATAGTTTAACTATTTGTATTTATGCTTTGACCATTCAAACCCACAATTTTAATGGATTAAGGTGTTTTTATCATGATAACCATGGTTTTGGCCAATTAAGGTGGTTTTTATAGATATAGGTTGTTTCTAATAAAAATCATGGTTTTGTGTGTATATATCTTTAAAATGATTGTGTATGTCTATCTAACCCATAATTTTGTGCATATATTTAAAAATGGCTATATGTGTACATCTAACCTACAATTTTATGTTTATCCTAACTATGTATATTATAGTTTGAGTGTATGACTATATAGATATGTCATATGTGTGCTTCTATAGCAGGAAAACTGAAAGGCTGTGATATATATTAGGAAAAAGGTGTCTAAACCTTACAATTACATAAGGTTTCTATTTATAGTAAGTTTACATTTGAGCATAAATGGGTCAAAAATTTCCTTGAAGGGTAGAGAATTGTCAAATAATCATGATGGTAAAGTTTGGACCTAAGATCAGGTCTAGATTTGAATATATTAAAGTTTCCATTTTTAAAAGTTTTGAAGTCTAGTTTGAGACACTTAGAGGTTGTTTTTGTGCTTGAAAGTGGTTGTAACCAATGAATTATTTTATAAATTGATAGAGCACTTCATGATATTTCCAACAATTCAAACAACTCATCAATCAATCTCTCACATCAAAAGTTATGGCATATGAAAGTCAGGTCTCCCAAATTAGAAAATGTCAAAATGTGTTGGGCATAGAAAAGAGCTATAATGGGGAATTACATGTGTTGGTGTTTTTTTCGACACATCATAGTGAATCTTTGATTGGAGAGAATTTGAGTGCCACTTTTTTTGATGATTTTACCACATGGTTTTACAAATAATGTTTAATAGTTTCATGTATTGTATCTCCCATATATCAGGTCCTTGAGATGGATGTTGCATGTGAGATTCTTATAGATGTTGAGTTGCCTCCAGATCTTTGACTGGTGATACTCATGCAAAAATATTGGTCCAAAAGTATATTGTAATCTTTTTTATTTATTAATAATATATTGGGTGGCTCTTGGAATGTGCGGTTTGTCTCTTGAAAGGTTTTTCCCCATGTAAATCATCGTGTTCTAGTATGAATGGCATTTATGTTTTTTTTTTTAGTTTCTATAATTATCTCTTGACTACTTCAAATACAACCATGACCTATATTTTACTCTTGAAAGCCCCTATAAAATTTTGGTCACCAAAACCACTCAAAGTGAAGCGTGAACCTATGAAATAATGTTAGCCAAAAACCACTACAACACAAAAAAAAAACAATGGAGTTAGAAAAGGAATATAATCCTTCATAGAGTTACTAGAATGTAAGTCGTAGTTTATAAATGCAAGTAGGAAACACAAGAAAGTAAAATCTATCCAAGTGTTATCATAATCTATCATATTATCCATCATATTCTAACACTTACAACTTATGACACATACCATCAATTTAGGTTCACAAAGTGGGATGCATGTCTCCTCCAAATTAGAATGCATGCCATCCTAGTCATCTTCCATGCAGGATGCCAACTCACTGAGGTAGCTCCCACAAAGTGACATCATAAGATGAACATAAAATAATTGCATGGGCATAAATAAATATATAATCAAGTAAATGAATGCTAGGACTCGCAAAGGTTGAGACACCATATTCCCAACAATGATGTGAAAAGTTTTAAATTGTTCTTTTGGTCACTATTTACAACATTTCCATTAGGGTTTGAAGGTTGGAACCATAAGTTTTTTGAAGCATTTTGCGATGAAGTAAATCAATGACTATTTGATAAGTATCAAGATCCTAACCTGAGAGATTTTTTTTTCTTCCAACTAAGAAAGGAAAATATAATTATTCTTGGAGAAGAAGAGGTTTGATAGATTCTTGATCCCATTATTATAGAAATTTAAAGAATGAATCCATAACTTTTTTGCAAGAAAGTGATCTTTATAGGAAATAAATGTAGGCCACCAAATAGACCATTGATTAATAGATAAATCCTTGTGAAATTTATTTCAATCCAACCAAATCCATGATATGATGGCTTCCCAATATTTCTTGATTTTTTTAATTAAAAAGAAGTGCACCGGGCCTAAATATATTCTTTCATGGTAAGAAGGGTATGGATCCCAAGAGCCTTCCACACTAGGTAGTTGATGGGAGCAATAGAAGATATGCAATGCTAAACCAATATTTTTAGGCTTTATCAACTTCAAGGGCTCTAGAATTCCATTTCATACATAAGGATAAACCTTAGTGTCAAGTTTAAAGAAACCTAATGCCTCTAGAGTCATGAGGAAGGAAATATAATCTTCAACCACATAGCAAAATTCTTTGCTATTTTCCAAAGAGGCACATAGAAATTCCTTGAGAAAATATTCAATTTTCAAGTAGGAGGCTTGAGAAGGAAGCCAACAAGAAGAGTAGTAAACATGTGTGGCAACCAACACTTTTGAGAACATCTAGAATATTTGAACATGTTATTGAAAGAAGGTTAGTAATCCATTAGGTGAACTTTTTCTCAATTATAGAAATGGCAACTTGCCACAAGGTGGAAGCAAAGGAATCAAAGGACAAGGGAGTGTTGAGAAACTTGAAAGATGATAAATCTATTTTCATCTATATGAATTTAACCAACCAAGTTTAAGAAGAAATTAGGATTTCCTCTAGTAATGATTCTTTGGACACTAAATTTCAAACCCTAAAGCTTTACAAAAACATATAGATACCACAAGACATATTTGATATTCAATTCTTCGTCCAACATAAGAAATAATTCACCTATAAAATAAACATTGACTAAGTGGTGGAATTAGGCAAAGAAATTCCTTTGACTAAGTTTTATGAAATAAACATCTAAAGCCTTTAGCTGCAAGCACACAAAGAGAAAGAGCCAATGGAAACCCTTGAGAAATGGACTTAAAAGTCCCAAAGGAGTTAGATTTTGACCGCTAATGGTAACATAAGTAGAAACATCAACAAAAAATATTTTTGACTAAATATAGAAAATGAGGTTGAAATCCTAATTATTTAAGCATGGCAAGGATAAAAAGTATTTAGTGAGATCATAAGCTTTGTTTAAAGAAACATTAAGAAAGATTGATGGTTGTTGAGGACATCTGGCCCATTCCATTGTTTTCCAAATAAAAATAATATTATCAAGAATATATTTTGTTTTAATTTTAAGTCATCTTGGTTACGACGAACCAGTTGTGGGAGAAAAGGAAATAGCCTCAGGGAAAGAGTTTTGAAAATGATATTATAAGAGACATTCAACAAAGTGATTCATCTCCAATAACAAGGATCCTTTAGATAGCTAGACTTAGGTATAGAATTAATGCGATGTGGCAGTAGAGAGCCATGTGAAAGGGGTTGTAGATTGAGCAATGGAGGAGAAGGGATGTCTAGACATCATGGTCAACAATGCTAGTAAGTTGCACACTCATGGTAATCCCATCATGAAGGTTCCACTAGACACTTGGGAAAGAGTGATGGTAGTGAATTTGATAGGGTCTATGTTAGGCATGAAGCATGCTGCCAGGGTCATGATTCCACACAACTCTGGTTCCATACTTTTCAATTGTAGTGTGTTGGAACTTCTTAAGATAGATAAATGCTATCATGGCTACATGACTTCCAAGAATGCTTTTTTTGGGTTTGATGAGTTGTGATGCAGTGAAGTTGGGAAAGATAGCAATATGTGCCAATGTTGTCTCATCCTATGTGATTTTGACAAAGATGATGGCAGAGTGGCTTGATGAAAAATCTAATGGGAAATGTCCTAAGGAGGTCCTTGAGGATGAGATTGAGAGGAACACCACCAATGGAAGGAAGATTATTCTTGATGATGTGTCCACTACTTTCTTGTTTCTAGCATCTGATGAGGCTTCCTATATGAATGGCCACAACCTTATAGTTGATGGGGGTTATTCTATTCATGGGTGAGATATTGTGTCCTTCAAAGATCCACCTGAATTGTAACATTGGAGTTATATTTTTAGTTGGGGTATGTGTAGGATCATCATGGAAAAAATAGGCCCTTAAGTGGCAAAAAAAATTAGAAAAATCAGAGTTAGGCAACTTGATGTAAAAATTTGAATAAGTTATCTATATTATTTCAAAAATATGTAAGAATAGAATTTGTAGTAAATTGAATGTAGTTTTTAAACTACTAGATTTATTTAGAAAAAAAAATCTATTTGGTGAAAATTTGAAATTTCAATGCAGTAGTACTTAAATTTAGGGAAAAAATTAGAAGTAGGTGTCTATCTGACCACCCTAACCACAATAAAATGATAATATTTTTTTATTAGAGTTTAGATATAAGTAGATGACTCATGTCCCAATGTGATGCATATTTTTTTGTAATTTTTTTCCAAGTAAATAATTAATTATGAAATTTTTATTACAACTTTTAAAAAATAAAAAACTCATATGTCTAACCAGCTTAACTTGGTCAAAACTTCATGAAATTCATTTCTTTTCTTTTTAATCCTATAATATGCGAAGCGTAGAATGTGACACATGTTTCAGATTCAAAAAATGTGATACCGTTTGAAAGCTATAGATGTTTTTCAATCAGCCTATCAATTAGGACTTTAGTTGTAATTCAAATAGAAAATAAATAATAATTTTTTTATTAAATTCAAAGTAAAGCATAATTTATATTGGTGGAAAGCTGAGAATCTCCTTTAAAAACCTTTTACGTTTCATCAATTTTGGGTAAAAAAAAATTCATCAGCCACATACCCTACAAAAACCCATCATATCACCACTTTTTGGCCCATCATGATCCTCCACATACCTGTTGGATCCTTCTTAAGAACTTATATTTTTTGGAATGTACACTCCAACATAACTATTAGTTGTTACAATAAGTCATAATAGAACTATAAATTATATGTTGTGTATGTGTCATCAAATAATGTTTAGGTGTCAATAATGTCTAGTTTGTTGTTGAACAACTCCATTGCAACAAGAGAAATAATTGCTTGATTATGGTATAAAGTGAATTATGATCTATGAAATATTTATCTGAAAATATGCTTATGAGGCCTTAATTATAAAGACAACATTGAGGGATAAGACAAGACAATATTGTTACAAGGGTCTTAATCCTTATTTCATGAGATAGTTAAATATAAGATAACAAGTGTATTAAAGAATTCTAAAAATTAAACTTAGAATGTAAACATGTGTGAATAGTTTCTAACTAATAAATGGATAGATAAGATTCTTTACTCACACTACAAAAGGAAAATTAAAAGAAAATACCCATGTTCAAACCAACACCTCCCTTAAGAGAAACTTAGGGACAAGTAAAGAATACAAAGATGCATTAGTGATAATTTTAAGAAACCCTCCTTAAATATTTCTATAAAATCCTAGTAATTTTTTTGTATTTTTTGAAAAAAAAAAAAGTATTGGCAAATCTTTCCTTCAAAAAATTTACTAGCAATTTTTTCTACATCAATAGATATTATTATAAAATATTTGTGATTTTTTTGGAAAAAAATATATTAGTTACCTTGGTAGATCCTTCCTCTCAAAAAATCAATTTTTAATGGAAAATTAGGGGCCCTAGGGGTGGCAACAACCAATGAGTTTATGGGGTAAAGGGGCAACACCCCTTGCAAGGGTTGAGGGGGTAAAGTCTCTTGAATGCATCTTGAATGCAACATTTAGCATCTTCTTGACGAGGCACTATCTTTGGGTGTAGTAGCAACAATCATTAATTATATCTCTCAATGATTTTCTATGAAGAAGGTGACCTGGTATTCAAGCTTGAAAATCTCATAAAAAAATGCTTATAGAACTACCACTTTTTTTAACTTGTTTTAGAATGTTTCTTGGATTCCTTGCCAATTCTCTTTCATAAGAATAATTCCTCCTCTTTCTAAGGAGGGGCTTGATGATAAGAGATTGTTGATAACTAAAATTTGACAAAATTCTAAAAATTTATATTGTCTTGCACTACTATATTTGACTTTGATCCCATTTGGAAGTGGGTATCTAAGCAGTCCTTGGGTGAAGGATGCCCTTATGACCCAAGTCTATAGGGGGGTTTAGGGGATAATTCTAAATTTTGAGATTGTTCCTAAACTTCATTATCTCTTCCTCCTTAGTATGTTTCACCTTAAAGCTGAGAATTGTAGCAAGTGTTTAAGAACTCACCTCCATATTTATGTCCCATTTATATAGGTCTAATCTAATGAAAGACGCCTCATTATCATCAATCCTATCTATTATGAGGCATTATGTGTTTGGATTTTCAAAATCTTGTTAGAACACACACATATACAAAGAGGGGGGTGAATCAGTATATGCCTAAAATAAATTTAATTTCAACTTATCAATCAAGACCTAAATCTTTCTTAATAAAATAACATAATCAAAGCAAGAGTGCATAACCATAACACTAGATTTATGTGAAAAAACCAACAAGGGAAAAGCCACATTGAGAAAATATGCTTGGAACTATTATCCAAATGTAGCCTCACAAATGAATCAACAATTACAATAGATTTAAGCTCTTTAACCTAATGAAGTTTACAAATCCATGCTCACTCACATAATGAGGCTACAATCTCTGAATATAACTCTTTTAAGAATCAAATGACAAATCACACTCCACAACATTTTTTCTATTGCAACTACAAGTAGTTTGTGTTTTCATTGATGCAAACAAGCCTATGTTCTCATTGATTTCTACTGGTGAATAAGATTGTTGCAAGAGTATGGGTAGTCATTAGTTGTGGAAGTGTTGAAGATGATGAGTATGTGTCTCTGGTGCTTGGTTTCCAAGTACTTTTGAGAAAATTTGATGAAAAGAGAAAATATTATGTTTTAGCAGTATTCTGGGTGACAAATTTATGTTATGGTTTTGCTCTGCATTTCTTCTAGGTTGAAGATCTTCCAATGCAATTTGGATATGTTGGTGAGAGTAGTTCAAATGTGTTATATTCCATAAATGGTGTGATGGATTGTCATATAAAATAATTTGTGTTCAACAGTATGTGAATTGTGTATTGCAGAGGTTTCTGTGAGAAATTTATTTGCTTTGTGTTTCTCTGTGGAATGGTTTTATGTCTTGTTATTTTGAGGAAGTGTTGATAGTGTTGGTATCTTTGTCCACTCAATATGGTTTAAGGTTTGGTTCTTTAGAAGATGGTTTTTCAAGTAACAGTGTATAGCAGAGTTGTCTAAATGTACTAGGTGTATACATTCTTCAAGTGAAAGTTGTTCCAAAGGAGTTTGATGGATTTTCTGAGTGATGCCACAATAGTGGTTTACAATTTTTGGCCAAATTGGACACTAAAATATTTTTTTTAACTAAATCTTCACTTTCGGGCACCTATAACGGCTAAACCATGAGGAATTTGAAGATGATGCAAACTAGAGTTTCGTGAAATTTTGTCTATTGATTCTAAATATATTTTTTGCAATTTTTTTGGAATCAAATTGCACTTCTTTTTCCATCTCCCTCAAAAACTATTTTTTTTCTTCAGAAAACAACATTTTTAAAAAGTGACGCTCACTGTATAATGTATAACTTTTTATCCATGAAGGATAAAATTATAATTCTTTTGAATTTAGATTTGTAACTTTGATATCTAGTGCTTCCACTTGGTTAGATAGCTTTTTTATTGAATATTTTTTTAATCAAGTTTGAAGTCAAACCAATTATAATTCAGACATAACACGATCATTATGACGTAACATTTTTGTATGTATCAAAATTCAAATTTTTTGTGTTGGATCAAAGACTTCAATATCTGGTGCACTCATATTTTCAAAAAAAAAAAATTGATAATCTTCTATTTTTCCACATGTGGAACAAAGAGCTTGATTTTTGGTGAAAACCTACATTCACAAGAAATAAAAATAAATATAATAATAAAATTAAATTTATTTAAATTTATACTTTTGGGAAAGATTATAATAAGGAATCATACTTACAAAATATAAATTTTAAAAATTCATTTGATCCCCAAAAGTTAAATCAAAAGTGGTTTTATCAGCATTTTATAGGTGTAAAGGAGACTTTGTTATAGGTATGGTTTAAAACTAGTAGGGTTCTATCCAAGGGGGTTTGATCTAAGGTAGTTTGATCAAACCATATTCAATTGGAATGCTTTAAATGGAATTTTTTAAGGCTTAAATCATTATAATTTCTAAAAATATGTGATTTCAGCAAAAATCAGTTCCTCCAAAAAATTGTAAACCGACTTTGTGGGATCACCCTTAGAGTGTTTGAGGAATATTATAGATCATTTTTAAGCATAGTGTTTGGTTCATAATTCCTTGGATTTGAGGAAGAATGTACTCAAAATTCTAATGGTGTTTGCATAGGTATCAACCAACCTAGTGTTTACACTACATGCAATGGATAATTATTATTTATAATAGCATATGGTTTGAGTAGAAATAGAGTTTTATTATGGCTTTGTAGTCAGTGTAAGCTTGTATCACATAGCACTTTTATGATTTTTTCTTTCTTTTTACTTGTATGGTGATGTTTATGGATTTAGTTTTGTTCGGTTTACATAGTTTATGTTGGTGTATCTGATGATTTGAGTGGGTATGGTATAGGATGAAGAGATTCAAAGGAAAAGTTGCACTAGTGACAGGTGGATCAAATGGTATAGGTGCAACCACAACAAGGAAATTTGTGGTAGAAGGTACTTATGTGTACATTGTTGACATCAATGAATAGACAGGGCTTAAAGTTTTTTTTTTCCATCTAAATTTCAACAATAATCTTTAAATATTTAAACTTGCTAATTTCTAGATTTATGCCTTAAAAATAAATCCACATATATGTGAATAGTCATTAAAAATGAACATAATAATGATATTTTCTAATTGAAGAAACATCCACATGATCCAAAAAATCACTATGAATAACCTCCAATAATCCCTTTTCTTTAGTGCTATAAGAATTAAACTTTACTCTATTTTGAAAACACAATGCTCACAAAATCAAAAACTACAAAATAACTAAATAAACCATACACTAATAATTTTATTAACTATAGTCTTAATCCCTTTTTCACTAGTGTGGCCCAATGTATTGTGTCATTATATACATGAATATGATTTTACAATTACATAGGTTAAGTTATAATAAGTAGATGAACCAAACATAAAGAAATTCCCACACCAAGATCCCTTAGCTAGCACTAGATTCCTTCTAGTCATTCTACAAGAACTATTGAATTTTAAATTCATTCTAACATCATTCATTTTAGAAAACAAAACTAGATTTCATGTTAAATGTAAAATATGCAACAAAACTATGAATTGTTTCTCTCCCACTACTAAACACAAGGTTTTCCTTCCATTTGCTAATTATTCAATGAAAACTATTGTCACCAATGAATACCTTACTATAATCATATGTACTCTATATCAAGAAAATCACTCCCTATGAGGATCCATTTTATTTGAGGCACTTAAATCACTACAAATTTAGTTGAAATGAATAAAGTGTCATTTTCATTATCAATGGATTTTCCATTTTCATAATCTATTGAATTTTTTTCTTGTTTCTACATAGTCAAAATTTATTTCATGAATGCTAGAAAAATGATCAAATTGATTAATTAAATCAATGTTAATTACAATTGGATGTAGATCTATGAGATAGTCTTTCTGTGATAACAATAGTAATGCAACAATGTATTTTAGGTGTGTACAATTTTGTCCCTCTTTGATATATGGCATTAAATATAAATTTGTTTCAAAGAAAAACAATCTACATTTTTTTCACATGACTTTACCTAGCCATTGGGAAAAGAATTAGTTAATAGATATGAGGTAGGGATGAATCCTCAAGAGGGAAAATAATGTCAGGGGACTTAGATGGGCTCTTGATAGGAGAAATAGGAATAAGGGGTAAAAAATTAGGGTGGGAGAGTAACATTAGAGTGAAAAGAAGAAAAAAATGGAGGAAAAAGCTATAAATAGGTGTAAGATTTGATGAAAAAAACATATTAAGCCCAAGAAACCTGCATGCAAAAACCTATCACAAGGAAGGAATCTGTAGGAAACAAAACAAGTGTTTTGCTCTGACAATATGCAAGAATGTATTATTAGACTGAAAAAAGAACATCAAGAAGTGAATACAATACAAGAGATCAATCCTTATAAAAGGAGATCAAAACAGAAAGGAAAACCTAACCCTAAGGTGAGTGAATTTAATAATTAATATTAATTATTAAATGACTAATATATGTGCATAAAGTGAAGTCTTAAGAGGAGAGTAAAGTTAATTAATTACTTTACTCTAACAGCCCCCCTTAAGATGAGCTACAGTGCAACTACAAACAATGCAAAAGAAAGCAAAGGAACTACAAGGCAACTGTGGGTCCCGGCAACATGGCCTAATCAGGTACCCAAATACAACAAAATCTCTATAAAGCGGAGTAAAGAAGAAAACCCAGTGGGAAAAAACTCCTCTCCAAAAAGAGATAAAGAAACATGCTGAAAGAAAAACATGAAGGAAGGAAGGCCTCACTAAGACCCCCAAGGACAGCTTCCTTCACCCCAACCATGGAGCGCAACTGAAGATAGTGCGGAGATGCCAAAGGTTTAGTGAAGATGTCTGCAACCTGATCCTCTATAGGAATGTACTCCAAGATGAGAGAACCATCCTGAATCAACTGTCTGATGAAGTGCATGTGGATTTCAATGTGCGTGGTCCACTCATGCTCCACTGGGTTGTAAGAAATGTGAATGGCACTTTGAATGTCACACCAAAGAATAGTGGGACTATCTGGAGGAAACCCAAACTCTGTCATCAACTGCTGAAGCCATAAAACATCTTGACTAGCTAATACTGCTGCATGATACTCCACCTCTGTAGATGATAATGCAATACCAAACAGCTTCTTGCAAAACCATGTGATAGGACCAAAACCAAGGAAAAAAATAAAGCCAGAAGTAGACTTCTGATCATTGACATCACCAGCCCAATCGGAGTCAATGAAGCCAATGATGTGAGGGGATCCTGAAGTGTAGTGAATTCCATAATGAGTGGTGCCCCAAATGTACCTCAAAATATGTTTGGATGCTTACCAATGGCTCTCATGGGGATCATGGGAAAACTGAGAGACAAGGCCAACCACAAAGGAAAGATCAAGATGAGAATGTGTTAGGTACAACAAACTGCCAACCAACTGCCTGTATAAACTGGGATCCATTGAAGGAGTAGAACAAGTGGAAGACAAAACAACACCTGACTAAAATGGAGTGGGGGAAGACTTGCAACCAAGCATGCCAAATCAGTGAAGCATATCAAGAGCATACTTCTCCTGAAATATGGAAATCCCATCTGAAGACTGAATAACCTATAGACCCAGAAAGAAGTGCAAAAGACCAAGATCTATCATCTCAAACTGCTCCATTAAAGCTCTCTAAACACTTTGAATCAGGAAGGATGAGCTACTTGTAAGGATAAGATCATCTACATATAGCACAAGAATCAAAAGATCACCCTCCTGACGCTGAATATATATTGTGTGATCAAAATGACAGCGTGTGAAGTGAGAGGAAAGCAAGAAAGAGTCCATCTTCTCATACCAAGCTCGAGGGGCTTGTTTGAGACCATATAATGAACAACAAAGTCTGCAAACCAAAGAAGTGTCCTACACAAATCCTTGAGGCTGCTCCATATAGATCTCCTCATGTAGGTCTCCATGCAAGAAGGCACTCTTCACATCCATCTGAAACACTGTCCATCCTTGTGAAGCTGCAAGTGAAAGTACAAGGTGTATAGAGTTCATCTTGGTGACAGGAGCAAAGGTCTCAAAGTATTCAATACACTCTACCTGAGAAAACCCCTTTGCAACAAGACATGCCTTATACTTATCAATAGAACCATCTGTAGCATACTTGGTATGATACACCCACTTGCACCGAACCAAATTTCTTCCCTTAGGAAGAGGACAAAGATCCCAAGTATGATTCTTCATCAAAGAAGAATACTCCTCATCCATGGCCCTATCCCACTCAAGGTGACTTGTCGCCTCTGAAAACTTTTGAGGATCATCTGAAATGGCATGAATCAAAAGACTAGAACCAGATGTCTGAGCATGAGTATGATGAGTATCTAAAGGATCACTTGTCAAAGAACCAGCTACCTCAACAGTAACATGGGCCCACCGAGGAAAATGCAGAGCAACTAGTGGTGATGGAGAGGGTGGATCATCATCTACATCATCCTCAAGAGATAAGTAATCCTCAAGAGATGAGGAGGGAGGAGTAGGAAATGAGGGAGAAGCTGGTGATGGAGAATCCATATGAGGATAGCGCTGATCAAACTAGACATCCCGCTGAAACAAGACCTCTCTGGAATTAGGATCAAATAACCTATACACCTTAATATCCTCACAGTAGCCAACAAATATGAGTGATCGATTCTTCCTCTCCATGGCTTTCTGCTGAGCATTGGGAATAAATGCCCATGCCTCACTACCAAAAACTCAGAATGTAGAAACATCAGGCTTGACATGGGTCCAAGCCTCCTTAGGAGTCATATGTTGCAATGCCTTATGAGGCATCTAATTTTGAATATAATTGGTACAATTGATTGCCTCATCCCAAAATGAAGAACTCATAGCTCAAGACTGTATCATACAATTTGCCATCTCCCGTAAGGTTCTATTCTTTCTCTGAGTGACATCATTCTACAGAGGGGTGTGAGGGACTATAAACTGATGCTGTAAACCATGCTCAGTGCAAAAATCTTTGAAAGCCTGATTAACATACTCCCCCCCATTATCTATGCATATCCTCCTAATAGAAAGTCCAGATTGATTCTCCACAAATGTCTTAAAGGTTCTGAATGAGTCAAAGACATCAGACTTGTACTTAAGAAAGTACACCCATGTACGTTTGGAGAAGTCATCAATAAAAGTGAGCACATATCGGGCCCCTAAAAAGGAAGGAGTCGAGAAGGACATAAGATCACTATGTACCAACTCTAGGGGTGCCCTAGCATGAGTGGATCGACCCTTAGGAAAAGGATCTCGATGATGTTTGCCAAGGAAACAACCTCGACATACACCATCAGTACAAGAAATCTATGGGAGCCCAATCACAAGTGCCTGAGTACTCATCTGCTATACATATCTGTAATTGACATGGCCAAAACGCTCATGCCAAAGCCTACACATGGAATCTGCATGTGCTATAAGAGAGGAACCAATAGTGTCTGAACTCTCAAAGCCATGAAATCTGTATAAGCGTGATGCAGAATCCACACTCCTAGTAGCCACAACCAAGTCAAGATCATGAAGGTCTTGAATAACCACATCATGTGGTGAGAACTCAACTATCTTACCAGAGCCAGAGTGGCAAATATGATAAATAGATAGAAGGTTTGTCAAAATGTCAGGAACCAGAAGTACATCCTGAAGACAACCACCATCCAATGAAATAGTACCTGAACCTTGAACTAAAAGCTGTGCTAAGTCACCAATTGCAATATGTCTAGTGCCTGTAGGGGCAAGAGTGGTGACCAAATCCTCTGTGTGTCATATGGTGAGAGGCACCAGAATCTAGAATCCAATTGGATTCTGAGGACAATGCTCGTGCAGAAAGAGCATGACCTTTCCCTATGGGTTGTGAAGGAGGCTGAGGTGCACTGATATTATGCTGTTGCATGGCTTCCTCTAAAGCCTCTAAACATTTCCAACACCTAGAAACTAGATGTCCTTCCTTGCCACAAAAACTACAAGGATCACCAGATTTCTTCTTAGTCTTGGAGGAAGACTCACCAAACTGTGAAGATTTCTGTTTGGGCTATGGTTTTGAATCAAACTTAGGTGGTGGCTTGGAGGGATTCTCACTAGCCCCTGAATCTTTCTTAGGCTTTGGTTTCTGCTTCTGTTTTCCCTTGGAGGACTAGGCTACTAATGCTCGGTTCTATGAACCTGAAAGTGAATCCATTTGCTTGAGCTTAGCTTGCTCACGAGTCAGACGATCACAAAAGACCTCAAAAGTAGGCATGACGTGTCGAGCACCCAAGGCATCCATGGTGGAATGGAAGGTCGAGGAAGAGATATAAAATGGACCTCGAAGCTTGGAGAGGATTAGGAAGATGCACTATGTATCAGTCTTAACCTTTCCACAACCCTGCAAGATAGATCTTTGTTGTTTGAACTTCATTAGGAAGTTAACTCGGCCTCAAGCTGCAAAGCTCTAAACTCATTGACAGTACCAAAAAGTCCATCAAACTTGGTCCAAATGGCTCGAGGAGTGAGACAACCATCAAGATGAAACAAGAGACTATCAAAAATGTGCAAAGCCATCAATCCCATAGCCTGATCCATATTGTTCCTGTGCTGCATAACCTCAAAGGCGCGAGTTAACTGAGGCTGAACCTCATCCAAATAGGACCATAACCATCGAGACTGGAGAAGAGTCATCATGTGACCCTTGCAAGTGTAATAATTATGCGGTGTGAGAGATTCAATAGATCTATCGGCCATCCTGTGAATTGTGCCTCAACTGCTTTGATTTTTTTTATTATTATTTAGTGGTCTTTCAGAACTAGACAAAAGATGCAGAAGGGGTTTGTTTGTTTGTTTTGGTGTTTATAGATTCTAGTTTTCTGATGTAAATGACAGAAAGCAAGAAAAAACACCCCCCACAATGCAAAAATCCAATCCCCAGTACAAACTGAAAGCCATAAAACAATAGAAAGCAGTAGATGATTGAGACAAATCTCTGTGTACTTGAAGAATTTACTGATGAAATAGACTACAGATCTGGATAGCAATCGTCGGTAAAAAAACTTTCAAGTCAAAGTACGGCACCCGCGGGGGTTTGAAGTTCTTCCTTTTCAGATTTTCCAACGTAGACATCGGCTCATGCACGGTGTTCAGAGGAATAAGGTGCAAGTTTGTAAACGATACCAGGAAGGACACCACAGATCTTAAAACTACACCTAGAACCTCTCAAATTAGCCAAAGAATCTCAAATTTCTTTTGTCAAACCCTTGCTCCCTTTTTCTTCAAACATGAACAAGCTATAGCAGATCTAGCTCTGATACCATGTAAGATTTGATGAAAAACAAATCTATTAAGCCCAAGAAACTTGCATGCAAAAACCTGTCACAAGGAAGAAATCTATAGGAAACAAAACAAGGGTTTTTCTCTGACAATATGCAAGAATGTATTATCAAACTGAAAAAAGAACATCAAGAAGTGAATACAATACAAGAGATCAATCCTTATAAAATGAGATCAAAATGGAAAGGAAAACCTAACCCTAAGGTGAGTTCATTTAATAATTAATATTAATTATTAAATGACTAATATATGTGCATAAAGTGAAGTCTTAAGAGGAGAGTAAAGTTAATTAATTACTTTACTCTAACAATAGGATGTGGAGAGAAATATTTATTTTGAATTTGGTGGAGAGAAGAATAGAAGCTCTATAATTTGGAGGAAGAAGTTGAGAAGAATAGACAATGTGCCAATTAATAAGTATAAGAGAAAGTTTCTTCAAGAACTTATCATTGACAACTAGTGGGCCAACTTCAAATGAGCTTATCATTTATGCATTTAATGTGGATTTTTTTTCATCATTTATGAGGTTTTTTTTGGAAAGTTTGTGCATGCACCAAAGTTTGTTTTCCATAGGAACACACACAAATAGCATAGGTGCATTCTTGCATAGTACATATGGCAATTTGGCATAGGTGCATGCTTGCATAAAATATGTTCCAATTTAGCATAGAAGCATGCTTGCATAGCACATGCATTAATGTGGCATAGGCACACTAGGGTGTGGCACATGCATAATTTGGCACAAGTTGGCTAATGGGTATTACATCCACCTAATTGTGTGTCACATGCACATTAGGTTGTAGAATAAGCATAATTGGGTGTGATGCATGTGCACTGCATGGTGCATGCATAATAGGTTGTGGTACAAGTGCACCAACTTGTCATGCAACACACCATGGGTGGTGCATGCACACAAGTATTGCGTGAGTAGATAGTGTTAACAAAATTTAGTTTGTTGGGGAATGTTTAGGCTAGATTTTAAGGGGGAAATGAGACAGGGTTGGGAAAAATGAGGGTGAACACATATTTTTTGGATATGGAAACATGTGGTAAGGTTATAGTAAAATGTAGTGGGTTATATGGGAAAAAAATGGTTGTATTGGAAAATGGGTTATGGAAATGAGAAAATAGATTAGGGAAATGAGAAAATGGGTTAGGGAAATAGGAAAACAGGTTATTCAAATGAGAAAATGGGATAGAGAATTTAGAAAATAGATGGGTTTAGATAGGAAAATAAGTTAATGAAATGAGAAAATGGCTAGATGGGGTGGGGAAAGGGGATTAAAAATGGGGAAAAGATGGGTTGGATGGTAAAAGGGATGGGCTAATGAAATAATACAATGACTAAGTTGGGTAGGAAAATGGGAGGGGAAATGAGAAAATAAATTGGTTTAGATATGAATGTATTTAAGGAAATGAGAAACAACTGGGTAGGATGGGAAAAAAGGAGAGGAAATGATAAAAAATTGTTTTAGATAGAAAACTAGGTTAAGGAAATGGTAAAATGGATGGTTTTAGGTTTTGGAAAGAGGTTGACTAGGTGTATGTCTGTGTGTAGATATTTCTCATGGTGGTGGATCGAGAGAGGCAGCCCACAATGTTGAGGTTGATAATATTTTTTTAAGAAGATGATTAGGAGTTGATAAAGGTAGTTGAATTTCTTGAAATGACATGGATTCCTAATATTAGGTTGAATAAGACACTATTGATGATGTTGGTAGAGTGGTGGAATTTTGAGGAATTTTATCTTTGATATGATAATTAATCTAAAGGATATGTGGCACATATTGCATATCTTAACTCATGAGGAACTAGCCTATTACTATTTAATGAATACTTAGGGAGTAATGCAATGGCTGTCCAAGAGAGTATACCTATCTAAATGTTTTTGGTTTCCTTCAAGTTCTTTGAGAGATCAATTTTAACATACACAATTTTATAGATGAACCAAGAAAAAAATTGTGAGCTCAACACAAATCACATTACCTAGAAAGGCCACTATTTTGGAAATAAATTCCAACATGGTAAGGACAACCTAGGAAGCTCCACTCAAACAAATATACCTCAAATACCACAAAGAATTTTTTGTAGGGTGTGAAAACTAGAAGGCACACATAAACAAAATAGGGAAAATGTTTGAGAATGACCTCACCATGTCTATAGCAAAACAAAAAAGAAAAATCTCATTCCCTAAATAGCATCAAGGTGGACCCCATGTAGGACCAAGGCCTTAGTCACTCATTATGTAAGAATGATTTTAGGAGAGACATTTTTAATAGAATGGCTGATTAAAATAAAAAGATTAAGCCATTGACATGCATTATCAAATTCCAAAGTGGGAGGAACCACATTTGGAGGTTCTTTTAAAAGGCATACCTTGTGGAAGACCTTGAGGATGAATTCCCTAGGTCATTTTGGTGGTGGTGCCATCCTCGTACACCATTCAAACCATAAAATGAATTTTGAGGTCATCTAAATAGGAAAAAGCACCTGCACTTGTACATAAAACTAATAAATACCATAATAAATATAGAAAAATAATAATAACCCCTACTTTAGAGAAAAAATATGATATAAAGGAGAACACTAACTAACTCAAATAATAACAAGACTTAAACCCTCTAGCATATAGTTCAAAAATAAAATAATCCAAAAAAATACCACATCCTATTAATTATTTATTCTAAGTTGATTTATGGTAAGTTGTAATGATTTTAATCAACTGATTGCATGGAAAGTGTACACATATATGGTTTTCTTTCAAAAATTGAATCCAATTATTATCTTTTGAAAATTCCCTTGAATACGTAATGAGTTTTGAAGTCCAATGGTAATTCGAAAGCTCACATCACAAATACGATGCATGTGATGAATAATAAGAGAATATGTTGACTTGACTTGTTCATCCCTCCTTTTTATATTTATCAAGTTAATGTGAATTTCTTCATATTTTTTATTCATCTAAGGGAAATTTGGGTCATTCTCAATTTTTTTTAAAAATGAGTAGGGAAGGGGAGAGGCTTCAGACTTGAGATAAATAGAAGAGGAATAATTTGAATAAATGCATATTTTTCTTATGCCTTGTTCAACATAAGATTATATCATGTAGAATGATTTTATTCTTTTCTCTTGTTTAAATGATATAGTGCTTCATGTTTGGTTAGGTGAGCTAGTGAATTTTTAATTATAGCTTTTTATATCATTATAATGATAGAACACATGTCATATTATAATGGTAAAATTTTCATATTAATGTAATATATCATTTATTTTTGTTTCTATTATGGGATAATGTATTAATACATATACATATGAACAAAAGGTGCAATCTTGTGTGAATTTGGGTTCATTCCTGCAACTTATATCTATCCCAATTCACCCCTTATATCTATATACATACATTTTGATATATTTTCCCATGTTATACATTAATTATTCCAATTATAAACCTATCCCAATACATCTATTTCCTAAATTTTTTTAATTATTTTCCTATCTCATGTCATTTTTCTAGATGAAAATTTAACCCCATATTCATAGACTTGACTAGGCTTTAAAATCCCAATTCAAATCTAGTGGCTCCAACATCTTCTATTGGCCATTGTGAGTTAACTAAATGCGCATCTGCACAATTTGATGTTATTTTCTTGTATTTAAAGGAATTCATTTGAATCTTCTCATATCCTCTCATATTCACTCATCCTTTTTCATATTAGAAGAATTCAAGTAATTAATAAAAAAACACATTAGATGGTGTATTAAAGGAGTAACAATTATGCATGCATCATTATAGGGTTCTTACAAGTTGAGTTTGATTTCTTGCACACATTTCTCAGGTTGACTAAGGTGTACATGTGTCAAAGAACAAACCCATGTCACACTTTTGGCCAAAAAAATAGTTTCTATCAAACCATTTTTGAGAAAAATGTGATTGATCAAATAGGTTTCAATCAAAACTAGGTGGCATCAATGTGGAGTATGTGTGGAATGAAACATTCAATAAAATACATTTCTCCCAAAAAATATTTAGTTAAAAATGTTTTGGGTACAACCTATTCGACTAAATACATATATAAAGAATCGCTAGACCCTCCATGAAGTTAACAGTCTTCACCCCCTCATGTATAGAGAACAGAAAAATCACTGACCCAGCTGAGTCCCTACCAACCCCACCAATCCCAGCAGGCCCAGGATTTCCCCTAGAAGATCCATCTATATTGATCTTTAAAAATACATTTGGAGGAGGTAACCACCTTCCAACTCATTGAACTCTCTTTTTCCCATCCCTGCAGTTCCTGGTGCTGACAAAAGAGGAATGAATTTCCTGAAGACCCAGTCTTTCCACCAACTCAGCATCACCTTTCTCCAAGGGGAAACCCACATCACACTTAGCCAAAACCAACTCCTGCACCATTCCTAACATACGCATCCACACTTTCTGACCCACCAACTTCTAATCATGAAAAATCTAGCGGTTCCACTCCAGCCATATCTGCCAATGCAGAAAGGTAGGGCCCACATACCAAACATCCTGCAAAAAGGAAGCCATAGAAGGAGGTCTTCCCATAATATCCCAGAATTCAACCAAAGAGCAAGCATGAATACAAGGAACCTTCCACACCTCCCACCACCAATGCCAAAGTTTCCCAACAAAGGGGCACCAGAAGAACAAATGTGAAGAATCCTCTTCTGTTCTCCCACACAAAACACAAATCGAAGGTCCCTAGAATCCCCGTTTACGAATGTTATCCTAGGTCAAGCACCTATTCCATGCCAAATTCCACACAAAGCAGTTGCATTTTGGCCACGAGAGTTTATTCCACACCCTTTTCCACTAATAAACCTCCACCCCAATCAACTTCTGAGCCAATAACACTTGATAACTAGAAGCAACAAAATAAACCCCCTTAGGATTATGGGTCCAAGCAAGAATATCCTCTTCCATAAGAGAACTACAACTCCTACTATAAAGAATCTTGTGAAGCTCAACACTTTCTTCAGCAAGTCCCACATCTGGCCACTCCGTGGGATCCTTCCAACGAGCCACCTCCAACTGACCAAAAGAAGCGGCAGTATTGAAGTCACTCACCCTAGACCATCTAGCCACGAGAAACCTCTGACACAAAGGAAGTAGGTTGGGGAACTGAGAAGTAAGTGGAGGGAAGCCATCCCAAGAATCTGACCAGAAAAGAGCTTCAGTGTCCCGTCTGCAAATCCAAAATAAACCTTCCTTGATGAGATTTGCACCCTTCTAAAGAGTATTCCAAATCACTGAACCTTTCCCCTCAAGAGGGTAACGAGGGAGATCCTACTAAGGAATCCCCAGGAAATACTTATGAGATAATATATTGGCCCACGGCTGATCCCACTCCACACACCATCTCCAGAATAGCTTAGCAACCACAGCCACTCCGAAAAATGCAAACTGTTGAAGACCAAGACCACCAAATTGCTTTGGGCTGCACACAACATCCCACCTAATCAGGCTCCACTTGGAAGATGACAAACTTCCAGCCCATAAGAACTACCTTTCAAGAGAATCCAGCTCCCTCAAAAAACCCATCGGAGCCACCTAAAGCATACATTTGTAGGTAGGGAGAGCCTGCACCACCAACTTGATAAGTTGAACTTGCCCCACAAAAGACAACCATCTATGGGTCCAATGATTAACTTTTGCATGAAGCTTATCAATAATATTCTGCCAAGAACCCTTGGGAAGTTAGCAAACAAAAATTGGGATACCCAGATACGTCAAAGGGAGAACCCCTATCTGAAACCTCAAGATATTAGAAATTCTTCTTTGTATGGGGGCCAACATATTGAAGAAGAATATGGAAGATTTCTCCTCATTAATCAATTGCCCTGAAGCAGCTAGATAGATGTCCAACACCTACCTCAAATTAGTAGCTTCCCTAATAGTAGCCATCCCCATCAAGGCAGTATCATCAACAAACTACAAATGAGATTGCGGAGGAAAATCTCCACCCCATTGCCAACCCTGAATGATGCCAAGCTCTTTTCAACAAACATCCAATACCTTCCACAAGAAGCAGAAAAAGATACAGAGAAAGAGGATCCCCTTGTCACAAACCCCTTGAGGCACCAAAAAGTTTAGAATAATCTCCATTTATCAAAACCGAGAAGGATACATACGTGACACAACTCATGGCCCATTGGATCCACTCCTCGCTAAAACCAAACTTAGAAACAAGGATCTTCCACAGAAAAGACCATCTAACCCTATCATAAGCCTTAGCCATATCCAGCTTAATGAACATTGCCTTTACATGGGAGCTATCCATGGAATGGATTGTCTCCGTAGCAATGACAATCTCGTCAAGAATTTGTCAACCCACCACAAATCCACTCTATTCCTCTGAAATAAGCACTTTAAGCCACTTCTTCAACCTCTCAGCCAATAACTTTGAAATAATTTTATATGCCACATTGCAGAAAGAGATAGGTCAGAACTGAGATAACCTATCAGCCCCTTCACACTTGGGGATGAGAGCAAGGAAGGTGGAATTTAGAGCATGAAGCATCTACTTATTCCTCTAGGACTAATGGAAAACTACCAGAAGATCCAACTTTATGATATCCCAGAATTCTTGAAAAAATTTAATCGGGAAACCATCGGGGCTAGGAGCTTTACCCCTCTTCATCTAAAAACACAATCCCCTCCAGCTCCTCAAGAGAGATCTCTTTCATCAGAAACTCATTTTCTTCCCTAGAGACCAACTAAGGAATACAAGAAAGAACTTGTTCTTCCTCAACAGAGCCTCCCCACAAATCCTCCCTAAATAAAGAAGCAAAATACTGAGATGCCTCACCAGAGATTTCCTTAAACGAGGCAAGACGTTCCCCCTATCATTCACTAGAACAAAAATGGAATTTCCATGCCTCTTTTCCTTCATCAAATTGAATAAGAAGGCAGTGTTTTTATCACCTTCCTATAGCCATTCAACCCGGGCCTTTTGCTTCCAATAAATCTCTTCCCGCAATTCAAATTCCTCCACCACTTTTAGAGTCCTAGCCTCTTCCCTCAAAAGATCCTCAGAAGCCCCATTCTCTCGAATCAACTGCGTAATATTATTCAACTCCTCCTAAGCAACGACCTTAACATGAAATATGTTACCAAAACATCACCGATTCCACCTTTTAAGATGATATTTGATAAACTAAAGAAGCTTGGAGAAAGTGTACATTGTCATACGAAAAGTTGGTCTACCAATCCTCCACCACTCAGCCACATGTTCATGAAGAGTAGGATCCCTTAACCACATAAGCTAGAACTTGAAGGAGGGAGAATGAGGCCCACAAGTAGAGAGAATACTAAGCTTAATAGGCCAATGATCAGAACATCTCCAATCAAGAATTTCAGATCAAGTGGACCACAAGTCTCCAACCCAATAACAGGAAACCAAGAATCGATCTAGCCTCTCAACAACACAACTCTCACCAATTCTCCTATTATTCCAAGTGAAGCGACCATTACTAGGCTGAACATCAATAAGATTTAACTCTAAAATGCTATCTCTGAATAACAGAGCAGAAGGCTCCAACCTAGCAATTCCACCTCTTTTCTCAGATAAATCTATACAATAGCATTAAAATTGCCAGCCATAACCCACAGATGGAAAGGAGCTAAGCTACGAACAAAAGGAAGATGGGCCCATAGAATTTGATTACCCCAAAACTCAACATGAGCATACACATTAGAGAGGAGAATACAATCACTAGTCTCATACCAAGAGGCAACCAGGGACATAGAGGATCTAGAGGAAATCCACTAGAGAGGGCAAAGCTTCTGAGGGTTCCAAAAGCAAGCCACTCCCCGAAAGCACCAAGAGCCCCCATACACTGGAATTCACCATATTTCCATAACTTAGGAGCCATTTCCAACATATTATCCATAGATAATTTAGTCTCCTAAAGAAAAAGAACATCCGGAGAATGATTCCTAACCAAATCACGAACAACTTTTTGTCAAGGGCCACTGTTCAATCCCCTTACATTCCATGAGAGAACAATCATTTTTGGGGGCATGAAAAATGCGAATCTAGAGTCTTGACTGACCTTGATTCCACCAAATTTTCCCTAGTTAATTTAATCTTATATCCATATCCTTTTTCCTTCCTAGCTTAGAAGTCCTCTCACCAACCCCTTTCTTTAGTTCCTTTTGCTGAATACCCAATTGAGAAGAGGACAAAGAACACTTCCCAACTTCCATGCCTTCTTTCAGGGGCAATGGGGATCCACCACCATCACTCTTTGAAACTCTAATAGTAGAATCCTGTTCAGCCTAGACAATCAATTATTGATCCGTATCCATCAATCCAACCCCACTCTCTTGCATAACCTGCATAGCCTCCAAAGGAGGCCCATCTTGTCCTATACCTAGAGTTCCCTGATCCAAGTTTAGCAACCCTAGATTCACTTCCTCCTAGCTAAGATCATCCAACACCTCAAACCTATTAAAAGTGTCATCATCCTGCCTCTCCCTCAAGGTCCGCTTCTACCCCCGATTCCTATTGCAAGCCTTGACAGGGACATAACCATCATCTTTGTTACCATCACCTGGAATAGGCTCCTTGCCCTTATCAGTTCTAGGCAGATTGCGAGAAGGTTGGGGCACCACAGGTTTAGCCCTAGGGCACCTACGCTATAAGTGACCATATTCATGACAAAGACGACACCGAAAAGGTAGGGTTTCATAATCTAGTTGTTGCACCCAAGTATAGGATCCAACACTCACTTCAACAAAATCTGGCAATGGCTTGCTTAAATCAATTTTTACATAGATATGAGCAAAATTTATTACCTTTCTAAACTATGTCTGTTGTGAAGACCCAACAGGTTTACCAAGCATTGAAGCCACCAAATGCGACACGTCATCTCACCAACACTCAATTGGAAACCATGACAACTGAACCCAAACTGGAATCCAGCTTAGTAGTGCCTCAGTTGGGTTGAAGCCAACATGCCATGGCTTGATAAACAAACCCACCTAGTTAAAAAAAATAGGGACCACCCTCAAAGATCTTATTTTGATCTGCTATGCAATCAAATGAGACCATAAAATAGTTGTTCACAAGGAGCCTAATATCCATCTCCCCCTTTGGCATCCAAGTTTGTTGAGCTCAGGATTCCAAAAATCGCAGCGAAACTCTCAAACCCATGAACTTGCAATAAAAGGAGTGCCTCAAATAGTATTCAATATCATTTGCAAGCATCTCCATCGGGATAACCAATTTTGGTCTCTCTTTGCATCTTTCCAAACACCCATGTTAATCTTCATTATCTGGGAACCACTAACTAGTCCTAGATCATTCATCTCTATCTCTGATGAAAATAGTGTATTATCAAAAACATTCACACCTTGCGTCGAAGGCTTTGAACCAAATGTTGATCAGAAATCCAATTTGGGGCTAGCCCCAAATGTCTCCCCACACAACATAGCAATACACAAGATCCCTGGTAGGCATGCAAGCCCCCAAGTCACTTGTGAAAGAAATGGAAAAAACCCCAAGGAAAGGATCGAACCCCCTCCACCCACAAGCCACCCAAATGACAACAAGAAGGCCTCCAAGAAAGAAAAAACCCACACGACAGTGGGAAGAACCAAAGCCCCACAAAATGGTAGGCCACTCCTGCAGCCACCCCAAGACCACACTCCCACATCATAGACCCACGCGGGTAGAGGAGGAAGCCTGACACCAAGATAGGCTACACCCAGTGCAACAGCTCTAGAGGAGAGCCCACAGCAGTAAAGAGAAAGCCCACACCCAACACAATGGGCGCAACTTCCACAATGAATACACCGGTCAAGGAAAAAGAGAGATAGAACATTTTAGTAGGCGTAAACCCCACCACCACAGCCCCGATTGCATCAAAAAACACCCCCACAATGCAGAAGCGAGCAGTACACAGAGAATGAGCTAGGGTACGGTCACCCTAGCTCAGCTTGTAGAGCACGTGAACGCCATCCAACTAATCCTCATATTATAATGGTAAAATTTTCATATTCATGTAATTTATCATTTATTTTTGTTTCTATTATGGGATAATGTATTAATACATATACATATCAAAAAGAGGTGCAATCTTGTGTGAATTTGGGTTCATTCTGCAACTTATATCTATCCCAATTCACCCCTTATATCTATATACATACATTTTGATATATTTTTCCATGTTATACATTAATTATGGCCAATTATACACCTATCTCAATACATCTATTTCCTAAAAAATTCTAATTATTTTCCTATCTCATGTCATTTTTCTAGATGAAAATTTAACCCCATATTCATAGACTTGACCAGGCTTTAAAATCCCAATTCAAATCTAGTGGCTCCAACATCGTCTATTGGTCATTGTGAGTTAACTAAATGCACATCTGCACAATTTGATGTTATTTTCTTGTATTTAAAGGAATTCATTTGAATCTTCTCATATCCTCTCATATTCACTCATTCTTTTGCATATTAGACGAATTCATGTAATTAATAAAAAAACACATTAGATGGTGTATTAAAGGAGTAATAATTATGCATGCATCATTATAGGGTTCCTACAAGTTTAGTTTGATTTCTTGCACACATTTCTCAAGTTGACTAAGGTGTACATGTGTCAAAGAACAAACCCATGTCACACTTTTGGCCAAAAAAATAGTTTCTATCAAACCATTTTTGAGCAAAATGTGATTGATCGAATAGGTTTCAATCAAAACTAGGTGGCATCAATGTGGAGTATGTGTGGAATGAAGCATTCAATAAAATACATTTCCTCCCAAAAAAAATTAGTTAAAAATGTTTCAGGTACAACCTATATTCGACTAAATACATATATATTTAAAAAAAAACACCTGAAATCTACATATATAAATGATCTGATTTAGGATCTAGACTAATTCCATAATTGAATGCTTAACTTAAACAATTTAATGGAAACTCAAAAACAAGTGTACATTATTGAAATTATGCTTTAAAAATCAAGGTGATAAGTAGAATGTGAGAGAGAAGAAGAGAGAAAGTAGAAACAATTTGATAATGGAGTTCACCATAATCGTGACTACCTCTCCGAGTCCGCTCCAATGGAGTGAGACTAATCCAATTAATCTCCAAAAGTTTGAAATACAATTGTTACAAAAGTTCTCCTTCAAGCACAACGGGATGCCAAAATTTCCCTGATGTATGAAGACAACACTCAACTCTCAAAAATTCTCTCAACAATCTCACCACTCCAATTACAAAAAATAACCTCAAAAACACTTCCAAAATTCCTTAGCTAGTAAAATACTTAGCTAATTCCATCCTACACCAACCCCTTTTATACACCAAGTTTACCCATTTTGGTGTGGAACCAAATGATTTTACAAAATCATGTTTATCTCCCACTTACAAATAAATCCCCATGTTACAATAAAATCTTTCATGTTTAAATAATTATCCCCTTCAAAATACTTTTTGGATGGCCCTTATAGTTTGGGCTCACAAAATGTTTTTTAATATTTCTCCGAGATCATTATTTTTAGCCCTTTTAGTTATAACATATAAATGGGCTAATATTTTGTAAGGATGGATATCCTTATTAATAGGAGATTAAAATCTTATTAAAAGATTATAATATAACTTCTTAATATTAGGGAATGTTTTACGTTTATCATCCTTTCACATATATTTTTTGTAAGGGATTTTATCCCATTTAAATAGGAGTAAATTAAGGCCCCACCTATTTTATCTCATGTAAGCCTTATATTAAGGCTTTTAAATGGGAGGAGTGGTAGGCTTATATATATATATATATATATATATATATATATATATATATATATATATATATATATATATTATTTTATTTTATTATTTTTTTAATAAAATGAAGATAATGGGGCTATATGGAATTTTGCAGTGACACCATGTGTTAACACCATACTAGTCCAACTTGCTGACTAGGTATGTTGATGTCATCGGTCAACCGTAGACTTTGACTGTTTGTAACTTTTTCATACAAACTCTAATTTTTGTGAGACAAGTGGCATTGCGAAGCTCTTGACGAACTCTTTGCGTTGATATCCACTTTGACCATCTTTGAAAACTTTGAATTTTGAACCTAGGTCTTTGAGTTGACTGAAGGTTTGACTGATTGTATCTTGAGCACCGTATCTCCAATTGACTCCGTTTGAGTTGTGTCGGAGTCATAATTCTAAACTCTTTCTAATCATGCTAGTTTTGGAGAAAAATGAGGAACTTCAAAATTTGACAAAAATCCTTCGGATTAGGCATCCCCACTGGAGAGCTTTTGGACCTCCAAAAGTGACATTTATTCAAACATCAAGTGAAGACTTTTCCTCCCCACTTGTCTTGTATCATTTGTACATTTGTAAGCTTGGCTCATAATCACAATGAAGACTGCAACAACATTGTTGAACATAAACATCATTCTATCACTTCCATAAGCATCTGCATCATCTATCGTAGCCACTAACCAACAAACATTGACTAGTTAGCATTAAGTTGTACAATAATGTAGATATGAAAGAGAATAAATCAACAACATATCGATCTCCCACAACAGAAACATTTTTACCCAAGGGACCATCAATGCTTTCAATCACCATTCCCTCATGTTGTACTGTGGGTGCATCCTGGGACATTTGACCCTGGTTAGCTACTCCAAGTTAATTTCTAGAACCACTTGTACTGACAGACATAAAAGTTAAATATTTACTTGAAATTTACCATTCTCGCAAATCCAACCTAGTGGATAAGGTTTCTTATGCAGTGTAGTTTTCAATCCCAAGTTCTTGACAACACTTTCAGAAATCAAGTTAACTTGAGAACCACTATCTATGAGTGCATCAAGTTTCACATTCTTAGCAATAACCCTTATGTGAAAAAGTTCATTCCTTTTCTTATCATCAAAGACTTCATTAACTTTAGGTGTAAAAGCACAACTATCAAAGGAAACACTGGAAATAGAAGCTTTACCTTTGAAACCCATAGCTATTACCTTATTTTCATCATCAGAATCGGAACCAAGATCCATAACAACATTTGTGGCTTTCTCCTTACCTTTCTGTTTCTAATTCTATTTCTAAGCCCACTTAGGCTTCAATATGGGTTGCTTGTACACACACTTCATCAAAGTTAGATGGATTAAACATCAATATTTTATGTTTCAAATGTGAATGCAAACCACCTATATACTTTATTAAAGTTTCTTGTGTATAAAGAGGAATGCCAAGAGTAAGTGCTTTCTTCCTAAACACCTATGTATACTCTTGCCCTATTTGTCCTTTACCCTGTCTTAGATTTTTCCAATCCATAACAGCTTGTTGCATATAACCCAAAAGATAAAACTGTTTCTTTAAAGCAGAAGTAAATTCATACCAAGATGAAATGATTTTACTGTGCGTAGCAAGATCATCATGAATCTTTCTCTCCCACCAAACCAATGCAGTGCCTCCCATACTAAGAGTAGCTAGCTGGATTTTGGAAGAATCATCCAAGATCTGTTGAACCCTGTAATACACTTCAATCTACTTAAGCCAGTTATCTAGTTTTTCTACATCCAATTCACCATTATATATAGGCAACTTAAATTTAACATCCAATTTTAACAAATCTATTTGCATAGGTTGTTTATTTTTAGAAGAATTAGATGAAGAAGAAGAAGATGATGAAGATGAAGAGGATGGAGATGGAGTTTCAGGAGGGTCACTACCACCTCCTACTCCTTTACCTTTATCTTCTTTCAATGAGGATTCAACTTCCCTCTTCTTCTTTTCCTTGTCTTCCTTTCTCTTCTTTCGTTCTTGCCTCTCTTGGAAAAGAAATTCCACCATTGACTTCATTTCGAGAAAAGCTTTCTCGAAATCTTTCTCATTAAGCTCTGTAGGACTTTGTTCAACTACCATCTCTTATTGTGGAAATTTCTTCATTTTCCAATCTCAGGATTGAATTCTTCAAGCTTTCCTTTTCCCTTCTAAATCCTGGATCTTGTTAGCATTCCCAACAAATCTGTAATACTAGTCACCAAATGCCCTGATACCAAAACTTGATCTGATTTAGGATCTAGACTAATTGCATAATTCAATGCTTAACTTAAACAATTTAATGGAAACTCAAAAACAAGTGTACATTATTGAAATTATGCTTTTAAAATCAAGGTGATAACCAAAATGTGAGAGAGAAGAAGAGAGAAAGTGCAAACAATCTGATAACAGAGTTCGCCACAATCGTGACTATGTCTCCGGGTCTGCTCCAATGGAGTGAGACCGATCCAATTAATCTCCAAAGGTTCAAAATACAATTGTTACAAAAGTTCTCCTTCAAGCACAACGAGATGCCAACATTTCCCTGACGTACGAAGACAACACTCAACTCTCAAAAATGCTCTCAACAATCTCACCACTCCAATTACAAAAAATCACCTCAAAAATACTTCCAAAATTCCTTAGCTAGAAAAATACTTAGCTAATTCCATCCTACACCAACCCCTTTTACATACCAAGTTTACCCATTTTGGTGTGTAGCCAAATGATTTTACAAAATCATGTTTATCTCCCATTTTTACAAATAAATCCCCTATTACAATAAAATCTTTCATGTTTAAATAATTAACCCCTTCAAAATATTTTTCAGATGGCCCTTATAATTTGGGCTCACAAATGTTTTTTAATATTTCTCCAAGATCATTATTTTTAGCCCTTTTAGTTATAACATATAAACGGGCTAATATTTTGTAAGGATGGATATCCTTATTAATAGGAGATTAAAATCTTATTAAAAGATTATACTATAACTACTTAATATTAGGGAATGTTTTACGTTTATCATCCTTTCTCATATATTTTTTTTAAGGTATTTTATCTCATTTAAATAGGAGTAAATTAAGGCCCCACCTATTTTATCTCATGTAAGCCTTAAATTAAGGCTTTTAAATGGGAGGAGTGGTAGGCTTTTATATATATTTTTTATTTTTTATTTATTTTTATTATTTTTTTAATAAAATGAAGATAATGGGACTATATGGAATTTTGCAGTGACACCATGTGTCGACACCATACTAGTCCAACTTGATGATTGGGTATGATGATGTCATCGGTCAAGCATAGACTTTGACTGTTTGTAACTTTTTCATACGGACTCCGATTTTCACAAAACAAGTGGCATTGTGAAGCTCTCAATGAACTCTTCGCATTGATATCCACTTTGACCATCTTTGAAAACTTTGAATTTTGACCCTTTTTCTTGACCTAGGTCTTTGAGTTGATTGAAGGTTTGATTGATTGTATCTCAAGAACCGTAGCTCTGATTGACTCCGTTCGAGTTGCATTAGAGTTAGAACTCTGAACTCTTTTCTGATCATGCTAGTTCTGGAGAAAAATGAGGAACTTCAAAATTTGACAAAAATCCTCTGGATCAATAAAAAAATTTAAAAAATAGGTTGAGGTATTTTTCTCTGAACTTGCTCACCTAAAGTTCTTTCGAATGAAACCCTAGTGCTGCACAAGCCTCCAAACACTTCCACCATGTATGTTGAACAAAATGTGTGTATTTTTGTTTTATTTATGTTTGTATGTGTGTATTTATGTATGTTGGTATATGTATATTTATGTAGACAAAGAAAATGATATATTGTACAAGGAAATTCCATAAACCCTAAATTTTTCAATCTATAAACCCTACACATAAAAGATTAAAAAATTATAATAATAATTCTCTCACTCAAAGGATCTCATACTTACCCATAACATCACCCCCATCCCCTCACCCAAAGGATCTCATATTGACCTTATTAAATTATCATTTGATATCTTTAGTGGTTCTTCTAGTGAGTAAAATATCCATGATCCCTATGGTGATGATCCACATGATAAATATTATCTACCAATTATTTTACCTATCTCTTAGTATTCGTTTGTATCTAAGGCCTCCATTTATGATATCAACTTAGAAGATTTTATTTTATATTACCTATTTACCACACATCCCCTTATCATATCCCTCCATCACCTAAGCTTTCCCCTTTTCATATAGATCCATTTCATCCCTTCCTAAAACCATTATCTTTAATTTCTATCAAATTATCATATCTCATTTTTCCCTCCATATGAATTGCTACCTTATCCTTCTACTTCCTGTGATGACATAAAATTTCCTCCATGTCACTTTCCATTTCCTTCATCCATTATGTCTTAGCTTTCATATAGCCAAAAATTTAAAACATCCTTAAAAAAATGTCATACACTCCCCTCTCTATCATGATGTTGAAAATCATCCTCAATGTGATTTTACTCCACCTACTCATTATTAGAAATATATATACCAAGCTTAATTAGTTATAATTACAATTAGAGAGCCTCAATTCCCCCCCATTCAACTCCTTTATGGACAATGCCACTCCTTTCATCATCCATCCTTTGGCAATGATACTATAGGAGACATTCAATAGAGTGATTCACCTCCAAAGTGACTTGGTGGAGTTTTGAGTGGGCTAGTTGGTGCCCATAGATTATGCCAATTAATCTAGCCTATCTATTGCATGGCATGGGGCTACAAATTCCAAACATGTAAAGCATGGGTAACATAGTCTATGTGTAAGCAGTGATATGTTTCAAAAAAATTGATTGTTCTTAGCCTTGGGTTTAGCAAATTGTCATTCAATGCAAAATTTATATACATATGATTTTATTTGAATAAATGTATCTACCTATCATCTTTGAATATTTCCTTGATTACAAATAAGCGGTTAGATCAATTGACTTGACTTGTACATCCCTCATTTTTAGACTTATCAATTTAATATGACTTATCCACCTTCTACATTTTGAATATTTCCTTTTATGAAATGAGTTTTGAAGTTGAATGGCAACTAGGGGAGAGGTGCCTATAGTAGAGCACCCTAACTTTGTGTTTCTCAAAATCCTATGTGGAAATTTCAAATCACTCCCAATTTTGTACAATAGTTTATTTGGAAACTCACATGCTTCTATATTTCATTTTAGGGCCACATCATCAAATATGATGCCACATAAGCATGATTTTTGTTGAGGTATCCAAAAAGACCTAAAAAAAATTGAGACTGATAGTGGTGCACTTAGTCATGTTTTATTGGTGCACTGATGCGGCATCACATGATTTGTCAGTTTGTGTACTTTATGGATAAAAAGTGTTTTGTAATTGGATATTAAGGTGCTCCAATATGAGGCTCACTAAGGACTACTTCTATCCCCACTATTCAAACCTACTCCACTATAGGCCCCTCTCCCTTAGACTTATAGAAGCTCATGTGACAAAAGAGAGCGTTGAATAAGACAACGTGGAAGAAGACGGCGTTGACTAAGAGAGCATCAAATAAGAGACACATAATGGAGGTCTATATAACACTCTTTTCTTATACAATTTACACAAGTAGCCAAAGCTAAGAGTAGAGGAACAATTCGAGTAGAGGCAAAGTTTTCTTATGGCTTGCTTAGGGTAAGCTTGTATCACAATGATTTTATGTTTTTTTCTTGCTTTTTGCTTATTCCATGGCAATGGTGGATTGATTTACGTAGTTTAATGTATACATATTTTTTAAGTTGATTTATTCACTTGAGTTGGGTTTGTCAGTGTAAGCTTGTATCACAGAATGCTTTTATTCTTTTTCCTTGCTTTTTACTTGTATGGTGATGTTTATGGATTTAGTTTTATCTATCTGATGACTTGAGTGGGTATGGTATAGGATGAGGAGATTCGAAGGAAAAGTGGAAATAGTGATAGATGGATCAAATGGTATAAGTGAAGCCACGACAAGGAAATTTGTGGTAGAAGGTGCTTATGTGTACATTTTTGACATCGATGAAGAGGCAGGTCTTCAAGTTTGCCAAGAGCTCCATGGTAGTGGTTCATTTGTGAATTGTGATGTGGCAATTGAGAGCCATGTGAAAGGGGTTGTAGATCAAGCAATGGAGGAGAAGGGGTGTCTTGGCATCATGGTGAACAATGAGGCTATGATGCACGCTCATGGGAATGCCATCATAAAGGTTCCACTAGACACCTGGGAAAGAATGATGATAGTGAATTTGATAGGGCCTATGTTAGGCATGAAGCACACTACGAGGGTCATGATTCCACGCAACTCTAGTTCCATACTCTTCAACACCAGTGTGTTGGCACTTCTTAAGACTGATAACAAGTCTCATGGTTACATGTCTTCCAAGAATTCTCTATTGCAGTTGATGAGGAGCGGTGTAGTGGAGTTGGAAAAGATAGGAATACGTGTCAATGTTGTCTCATCCTATGGGATTGTGACAAAGATGATGGAGGAGTGGTTTCATAAGGCGTCTAATGGGAAATGTCCTAAGGAGGTTCTTGAGGATGAGTTTGAGAGGAATGTTACCAATGGAAGGAAGCTTATTGTTGATGATGTGGCCAATGCTTTCTTGTTTCTAGCATATGCTGAGGCTTCCTACATCAATGGCCACAACCTTATAGTTGACGAGGGTTATTCTCTTCATGGGTGAGATATTGTGTCCTTCAAAGAACCACTTGACGATTAGAGAGTTGTAACATTGGAGTTATATTTTCAGTTAGAGCCTTGTTAATAACTTATATTTGTTGTAATATACACTCCAACATAACTATTAATTGTTAATATAAGTCATAACAAACTTCACATATTTTGTGTATGTGTCATCAAATAATGTTTAGGTATCCATTATGTTTAGTTAAGTTTAGTTTGTTGTCACTAGATGTCTAGTTTGTTGTTGAACAACTCTAGTTAGCTTGATCATAATTAGCATGATTATAGGAAGTTTGTTGAGTGTCTGCAACTATAAAATATGTATTGTTGTTGATTAATATGAGTGAATGAGTTTATTATCTAAACTAAATTATTTTTATTTTTTGATCCATGCAAATTTCAACAAGAACCTTAAAATCGTTAAACTTGCTAACTTTTAGATTTGTGCCTTTGAAAATAAATCCACATATAATGTGAATAGTCATTAAAAAATGAACATAATAATTAGTCCACAATGAGGGTATGTTGCACACTCATGGTAATTCCATCACTCAAGTCCCACTCCACACTTGGGAAAGAGTGATGGCAATGAATGTGATAGGGTCTTTGTTAGGGATGAAGCACACTGCTAGGGTCATGATTTCACGCAACTCTGGTTCCATACTCTTCAACTGCAATGTGTTGGAACTTCTTAAGACTAATAATGAGTCCCATGGTTACATGGTTTCCAAGAATGCTATGTTGGGGTTAATGAGGATTGGTGTAGTGGAGTTGGAAAGATAGGAATACATGTCAATTCTATGTCATCATTTGGGATTGTAACAAAGATGATTGAGGATTGGTTTGATGAGGTGTCTAATGGGGCATGTACTAAGGATTTCCTTGTGGATGAGATACATAGGAATGCTACCAATGGAGGAAACTTACTGTTGATGATGTGGCCAATGTTTTCGTGTTTCTAGCACCTAATGAGGCTTCCTACATCAATGGCCACAACCTTATAGTTGATGAGGGTTATTTTGTTCATGGGTGAGATATTGTGCCCTTCAAAGACCCACCTCACAATTAGAGAGTTGTAACATTGCCAATAATGAGTTTCATTTTCAATAAAAAAAAGGATGGAGTCTTTTTCAAAAATTGCACTTTATTCTTAATTAAAAAACTAAAAAATCAATACAATAATATTTTAATGATGTCTTCATTTGGTACGATTAAGTTAGAATCATCAATATGATGTGGTATACTTAACTCTATGATTAGGAGTTAGGATCCTTCATATATTCTTATATTGCAATGGTTAAAAATGCATGTTATCACATGAATAGTAATCATGTGATTTTTTAAAAAGTGAATTTGTGGTTCTAGGGATTTTAGACATGGTAAATTGAATCCTAGGTACATTAGAATTTATTGATTTAAATCATTTTATAAAAAATCATAAAATGAAGGTGCTATGACATGTTTATTGTTCAACCTTCTTGGCTTCGCAATGCTATAGTTTTTAATCTTTACTACTTTTACTTGATTAGAATGTTGTGAACTTGGTTTCAATGTGATTTTGAATAGTAGGCTTGTAGGTAATCCTTACATCTACTTCAAACTAAAAAATAGAGTCTTAATAGGTTGTGTTGTATAAAATAGGGCATTCTAGTAGTTCAAAATTATGTGTTTTACTAAAGATGATTTAATTGATGAAAGAGGTGATATTATGATCACTAGGAGCAACCTCCAAATTGTTAGATTTTCTAGTGTACTTGAGCTCCCAAGATCACTTGCAAGACCAAATATTACCTTTTATAAAAGAATGCAATAAGAGAAATAATTGCTTGATTATGGTACAAAATGAATTATGTTCTCTGAGATATATATCTAGAAATATACACATGAGGTCTTACTTATAAAGACAACATTGAGAGACAAGACAATTATATTGTGACAAGGGTATTAATCCTATGTCATGAGACAACTAAAGATAAGATCTAATGTGTACTAAGAACTTCTAAACAGTAAACTCAACATGTAAACATGTGTGAATAGGCTTTAACTAATGAATAGTTAGATAATTTTCTTTGTTCACACTACAAAAGGGAAATTGAAAAGGTAATACCCCTATTCACACCAACACCCCACCTTATGTGCAACTTAGGGAGAAGTAAATCAATGCAAATAATGCAAAGATGCATCAATGATAACTTTAAGAAACCCCCCTAAATATATATTAAATACTAGATATTTTTTTAAATTTTTTGGTAAAAAATATTAATTTCTATTTGTGAATCTTTCCTTCCAAAAAAAATTATTATCGGTTTTTTTTTACATAAGAAATTTTAATGGAAAATTAGGGACTTGAGAGGTGGCAACAATCAATGAATTTAAGGGGTTGTGCTTCTTACAAGGGTTAAAGGGGTAGTTCTCCCCCATGCGGGCAAGGGACAACACCCTTGCAGGGGTTGAGGGGGAAGAGCCTCCTAAATGCCTCTTGAATGTAGTACTTAACCTCTTCTTGACTAGGTACTCTCTTTCGACATAGTAGCAACAATCATGGCTTACTTCTCTCCATGATTTTTTTTGAAGAAGGTGATCTAGTTTTCAAGTTTGAAAATCTCATGAAAAATGCTTAGAGAACTACCACTTTATTTAGTATTTTTCTTGGAATCCTTGCCAAAACTCTTGCATAAAAATAGGTCCTCATACTTCTAAGGAGAGTCTTGATGAATCTTTTGAATAGTTACAACTATCCCTTGACATTTGCAAGATAATAAGAGTCTACTAACTACTGAAATTTGACTAAGTTTGAAATGTATATTGCCTTGCACTACTACATGTGAATTTGATCATGTTTGGAAGTGGGTATGTAGATAGTCCTTGGGTGAATAATGCCCCTATGATCCAATTCTATAAAGAATGATTTAGAGGTGTAGTGTAGAAAATTGGATACCTTTATAATTTCACATTATGTTTGCATCCCCTTAATTAATTGGACTTGATTAAGCCTCTAATTGACCAAATTACACACTCCAAAGCCTTATTATTTCCGTTTTATGAAAGGGAAACCTATATTAAACAATTTCCAACATTAATTAAAACACCTTAGAAATTGAGTGTCTTGGACTTAGGTCCCCTTTAGTGATTTTTTAGTGGCTAATATTCACCAATTGACTAATAGTTGAAATTTGGGAATGAAAAAATTGGCTAATAGTTTGAGCTATAGTGTGACTTGAATCGCCACATTTTTACAAAATTTTGTTATAGTCTTATTTAAATTGCCAAATAATTTATTTTATTAAAAAATTTAACTCAAAAATTTTCCACAATATTTGGTACATGATTAGATCAAATTTTCCTAAAATTTATAAATTATTATAGAAATCTATATTAATTCACCAATAGTATATCATAATAATTAGTTGCTCTAGAGCCATATTTCTAATCTTTAGTTTGGGTAAGTGCACCAAGATGGTTCCCAAAAAGGGGGCTTAAGTGGCCACTTTTTTTCTAAAATCAAGAAATACTGACCTTGGACGTAAAATTGAGGATAGTTACACTCAAAATTTTGAGATGGAACAAAAATAAGGATCGAAGTGCTCTGAGTCTACTTTCTAAACTACTAATTTATTTTTAAAATGGTTGAGATTAAGGGGTTCAAAAGAGGTACATACACAAATTGGTGTTGTTTTTGTCAGAAAAACATAACATAGCAACTTTTGTACAACCCTAGCACAGTGAAATTTTTTGTAGTATTTTTTAAATCACTACGATCAAAAGTTAGCTAACAATATCTAGTTGATGAATGATTTTTCTGATAATTTTTTAATGAACATTTGATTTTTTACTAATTTTCTAAGTGGGAACTTCCGGAAAAGTAGAATTTTGGACGTGCCCCCCCTACAAATTTTGGAAAATAATTAATTTTTTTCTTTTTTTTTAAATTTGTAGAATGGCGTCTAGTTTCTAAAAATGTAATTTATTTGAAATTTTGATGAACGGTTAATTTATAACAAAAAAAACACTGAACACTTCTTTTTGGAAAAAAAGAGACATACAAACAAAAGAAATTATGGATGAAAGACTTAACACTGTCAGATAGTGAAAAAAATTACATCATTGGATAGCTAAGAGAGAACTTAATATTACCTATGTGTTTGCTTTTGTGGATATTGAACCAAATGCAATCCTGACAGTGAGCATGAACCTGATTATGTGAAAAATTGTAGAATTTGCAAAAAACACATCTCTGGTCAATGGGAATGCCCTCCAAGCCTTTGGGTTGGTATTCCAAGGCACATAACCTTCATTTTTTCTTTTGATTTTAACTTGAAATAACGCGAGCACGTTATAATGTACTTGTGCTATGAGCTTTCAATTTTTTTTTAAAAGTGGCCACAAAATTGCTACCCAATTTCATGCACCCGCCCGTTTCCAACATTGATTTACAATATAATCTAATGACCCTTGTTGTATTCCACAAGGTAAAATATACCCTCAATCTATAATGATCATGGGACCCACAATTTTGGGCCTCATCGTGGGTATATTTTACCTTACAAAATACAATGAGGATCATTAGATCAATTATTCAAAAGATTTTTTGGGCCCTATGAGAATTATAGATCATGGGTACATTTTATATTACAAAATGGGTATGTGCAGGATCATCATGGAAAAAACAGGCCCTTAAGTGGCAAAAAAATCAAAAAAATCAAAGTTAGACAACTTGACATAAAAAATTGAATAAGTTATCTATATTATTTCAAAAATATGTAAAAATAGAATCTATAAAAAATTGAATGTAGTTTCTAAACTACTAGGTTTGTTTAAAAAAGAAAAATCTATTTGGTGAAAATTTGAAATTTAATTTAGGTACTTAAATTTCAGAAAATAAGAAGTAGGTGTATGTCTAACCACCCTAACCACAATAAATGATAATTATTTTTTATAATATTTTAGATATAAGTAGAGAACTATGTCCCCGATGTGATGCATATTTTTTTATATTTTTTTTCCAAGTAAATAATTAATTATGAATTTTTTATTACAACTTTTAAAAAATATAAAAATGTGTATGTCTGACCACCTTAACTTGGTCAAAAGTTTATGAAATTAAATTTTTCTTTTTTTAATGCTATAGTATGCGAAGCATGGAATGTGATGCATGTTTTGGATTCAAAAAATATTATACCGTTTGAAAGCTATAGATGTTTTTCAATCAGCCTATCAATTAGGACTTTAGTTGTAATTCAAATAGAAAATGAATAATAATTACTTATAAAATTCAAAGTAAGGCATAATTTATATTGGTGGAAATTTGAGAATCTCCTTTAAAAACCCTTTTAATTTCATCAATTTTGGGTAAAAAAAAATTTGTCAGCCACATACTCATCATATTGCCACTTTTTGGCCCATCATGATCCTACACATACCCGAATACAATAAGGACCACTAGATTATATTTTAAAACTTGATGGTGGAAACTAAATATTATAGTCTACCCCTTAAACCCATCGATATTTTGCACCCTCGGGCCCCTATTGCATTTTCCTATTATTTTTCAAGATTTGCCAAAAATTTCTATAAAATTATAGTGATGTATAAAAAAAACCAAAAAAATAATAAAGATTTGCCAATAGAAATTAATTACTTTTTCTAAATAAATGAAAGATTCACCAAGATTTTATCTCTTTTTTTGAGGGGGGTTTCTTAAAGTTATAACTAGTCCCTTTAAGTGCCAAGAACCAATTTTAATATGTTCTATAAATACATAATTGTTTTATCAATTCAAGACATCATGCTTTATGATCACCCTTACTCCATTTGAAGCCCCATCTAGGCACATGCAGTGAGATCATATTACCATATGTTCAAAATTTGACCAATAAGCCATGGATCTCATTGCACATAAAATTTTATAAAATCCTTGGGTAGATCCATTCCAAA
>VDFB02298947.1:0-15291 GCA_007258455.2 Sequoia sempervirens | reverse complement strand
TTTCAAAATGGCCTCCCTGTATCAAAACCTCACATCTCCAGGTGTTTGTGGTTTGTAAATAGTTGCCAGACATATTTTAAGAGCCTTTCGTATAGTCCATAAACAAAAATAGGAGTAAACAACAATACAAGGGTAAGCGATAAGAACCTGATTCTGCTGCCTCTGCTGCTGGGCTAACACAAGTAAATGCCAAGAACAAAGAAATAATCTGACACACAGCCTGCCTTCTTCCATTTGTTGAAAGTTGATAAGATGTCATACTACAAATCGAAGGCAATATATAATCAATGAAAACTACCATTATATCTCAACCCACTCGGCAAATAATAACAGACAAGTGGTTTCAAAACCTTATGGTAAATTGCTCACAATTTAACAGAAACTGTATTGACTTACTTCTTGTGTGTCTGCGAACAGCTTATACATTGCTTCTTTCCATGCTTGAGCTTTTTGAAATCACCTGTAAAAAAAGATCAAAGGCATTCTCAATTTGGCTTATTTTTAAATGGTTGGAGGGTTTATCTTATATGATTTTTTCAACGGGCATTTTTCTTTTTGAATTGCTGATAAATTGAAGATCGTGTTCATATTTGAATTTGTAACAGAAAGAAAAAGCAGACTGGCAGTTTGGTGTGGCTGACGTGGAGCTGTGGCAACGACGAAAGTGAGTGAGAGTGAGAAGATGTGAACTGGGGATTTTGATATTTATTCAAATATTTAGACAATTTATAGAAGCTCTTACTAACATTTTTATGGCTGGGAAAATTTAATGTACATTATGAATGTAAAATGTTCTCTTTAGCTATATATATATGTGTGTTGTGGTTTGGCTTAAATATTGAAATATTTTAGAAGACATTTTATGCACTTGAAAATAAAAATATTAAATTTAATTATATTTTTTTAAAAGAGAAAGTTAAATGTTATTGTTAGGGGTTCATCTTATCTATCTATCTATAACAAGTGCCACGTAGTGGTTAGTACTTGCCTTTATAGTATTTTAGATTTAATAAAAATAAATGTAAATTTTATTAATGTGAATAAAATTAAATGTTAGTTTTGTTAATTATAGTATTAAGATAATCATTTAAAAATGTTACATTAATATTATTTTTTTATTAAAATTACATAAATAATATATTAATCATTGTAATGTAAATTGTAGAATAAAGCATGCCTATATTATATAATAAAAATAGTTACTTGTATTTAAATATTAGTATTAATAATTATTAATTTTATCTTAATTATATTATATAAAAATAATTATATATTAAAATTTTAAATATTAAAAAGATATAAATTTAAAATAAAATAAAAATCAAATCAAATGATAGTATAATATAATTAGAAGAAAAAAGTGATAAATATTATATAAATATAAAATTTATTTAATAATTATGTTGCATAGTAATATGTATAATATAATATAAATTTATTATATTATATTTTAACTTAATATTTATTGATTATATGATATAATTATAAGAAGGAATTAAATAATTATTATTTAAATATAAATTTTATATAATAGTTTTGTTAAATAAAAATATGTATAATATAATTTATGTGAAATAAAAAAAAAAACCTATTTAATTTATTTAAAGTTCTTTGCAATGAAAAAATATATGAATTTAAATTTTTATTTTTTATTATTACTATTATTATTATTATTATTTAATTTATCTTTAATTTATGATCTGCATTGTTCTTCTTCCATTTCATCATTACATTCAATCTCATTTATATTATTTGCATTATGATAGGAGAAAGAAGTTTTATTATCTTTTTTATTTTTTCTTGTCTATCTAATCTCATTTTGATTTTTTTGATTTTTACACCCTACAGTTAAAAACTCAAAATATTTATTGATTATATAATATAAATTTAAATAATAATTTTTAATTTTTATATTAAATAAAATATAAATAAAATGTACTGATTATATAATATAATTATAAGAAAGAATTAAATAATTATTATTTAAATATAAATTTTATATAATAGTTTTGTTAAATAAAAATATGAATAATATAATTTATGTGAAATAAAAAAAATAAAAATAAAAGCTCTATTAATTTATTTAAAGTTATTTATAATGAAAACAATATATGAATTTAAATTTTCATTTTTTATTATTACTATTATTATTATTATTTAATTTATCTTTAATTTATGACCTACTTGTTCTTCTTCCATTTCATCATTACATTCAATCTCATTTATATTATTTACATTATAATAGGAGAAATAAATTTTATTATCTTTTTATTTTTTCTTGTCTATCTAATCTCATTTGATTTTTACAATTTTTACCATCAGACCCTACTAGTTAAAAAATCAAAATATTTTGAAAAATTTCTTTAGAGTTGAGCTTTCAATGTAGAATAGCATTTGGGACATAAACCTCAGCCTCGCAATCCAAACAAGAGCTGCAGAGCACCGAAGTTCCTGCCATAAAGTTTTAGAATAGTTTTGTTTTATTTGTTGAGTTTACAATGTTTTAGGAACAATTGGTCAAGATAAAGAAATTGTCACCTAAATTTAGGAATTTGATCATTGATAGAGTCAACTTTGTCTTCCATTAGAAAATGACTCTTATAACAAAATAATTTTGCTCACTTCAAAATTCTCATGCTCTGTTGTGCTTTTAGGCATGAAGAAAGCACAATTTACATGTTGCCAGCTTTATGTAAATATTTATGAGTTCAAATATTTCCTTAACCATTTAGCATATATGATAAAATATCCTCTTTCAAAAAGTGAAGATCTTTAGAACTTTCATTGTATGTAGAGTCATGTATAACCAACTTGATTAAATGTTACAATTTTCTGCACAAATGAAAATGAAAGCATATAGTTCCAAGTCCTCTTATAGGTTCCTAATGTCTCCAAAAAATGTCTTACGACAGAAAATGATCTTTTTATTCCATTTAGTAATTTAGATAACTCATTTATAAGCCTAATAAAACTTATAATGTGAAGTCTATTGCAAAAGGCCTAAATCAAACATCAAAAATATCAATTGAACCCATATGCCCATTTTGATGATTGTAGAGTAGTGGGAAAAAGCATTGCAATAGTTATTGGAGCAAGACCACATGGTAGACGATTAATTGTTGAAGCTATTCTTGAAGCCTCTTCATAGGAAACATGACTGACTAATTTTGGTATTCTCTTTTAGCACTAGGATCATGCAAAAGTGGAAGCAATAGTTTTAATTTGCTATATATTAACCATCTTTTACTTACAATTTTTTTTTGAAAAAGGAAGTTAGAAGGTGCCATACCTTTACTGCATTTAAGCCAAGATCAACTAGTACTACACCAGGTTTTAGCTAATGACCACAAACCAAATTTGGCACACCTATTGCAACAATAAGAACAACTACTTCATGAGTAAAATCTGCATAGAAAATTCTTTTTGTTTTGAGTAGCTATCTAGTCTACATAATTTTTTTGGAAACATGGTTTAAAACTTTAAATTAATACTTAAATAAAGATAGTCTACTATGTTTTAAATTTTAGAGCTATTCAATAGAATATGGCCCATATTCTAACATGTCAAAAACTTTTTAAAGAAGAGATAATGTAGTCCACCCTTAATCAATGTGTATTTATTTATAGACTAAACATCTATACTTATAAATTTATAGATATGTATTTTGCTCAGAGATAAATTTTGTCCTTATACCAAGCAATCTAAAAATCAACTAAGCATTGTTCATTTATCAATATTTGTTGACCATTTTGAAGTTGAGATAACTTATAAGGATTTGGGTGTGTTATCCTTTTCAAACCCAAATCTTCTATCATCTCATTAGACATTATTGTAACACAATTTAACTACTTGTGAGATTTTTTTCATCCCAAGTTAACTCAACAAGTTTTTGATGAGCACAAATATGAATGGATTCCCTCTATCAATATTTATCACTGCCTCTTTCTAATTAATGTTGATTGCTATTTTCTTTCAAGTATTAATCAAACCTCATATAATATACATGAATTACAAGCAAGAAACCACTAAAGGGTAGCATGGGAAAGCAAGGCATTCCAACTGGTCAATGGATTGTTGTTCAAGCTGGGGCCCAACCAAGTATTAAAGTGTGTGGCACGGTAAGAGATTGGGAATGTACTTCAACATGCACATGAGAATCTTATTGGAGGCTATTGGTACTTCAAGTTCATGCTGCAACATGCAATGTACTCTTGGAAAGTCTATGGTGGCTTTGATGCCAAAGAATAGGTAACAAAATATTGAATTGGCAAACCATTAAAACAAGACTTTATGCCCCTTTGGCCATCCCAACCACAAGAAATATTTGAAATATGAGGATTGAACTTCATTTTCCCATTAAATTTTATCCAGACACATTAGTGTAAATACATTGTCTTTGCCACTAAAGTATGTGATGAAGTGAACTCAAGCAAGGGCCATGTAAAACAATAGAAAGGCTAAGTCGAGGCCATAAAAAAAGTCCTCATTTTAGTTATAACATGTAGATTTTCTTGGTTTGGTTAAAGATTCTATGATCCTTGTTGTTCTTAATTCCAACCCACTTCCCATCCCCATTCCCCCTAGTGTCATGGATACCAAGACCAAACACTTGTCTATGAGAATACTATTACCATCACTCAATTCAATCAAGCTTGGATGAGAGGAATTGTAATGAAAAATGGATGAATGTCAAGGATCTTATTCAGAGGAACTTAAACTAGATGTTGAGGACTTCTCTATCTTGAAAGATCACAATACTAACTTTATGTTCAAACCTTGTACTTTATTTCCTAGGATTTCCTCTACTTCCCCCCAAATGATGGTCATGCTATCAATATGGCCTCTTGGGGTTATAATTGTCTAAAGAAATATAAGGATGACATTAAAGAAACTGCCTGTAAATAACAAAAGCAGGTTAGAGTTTTGTCTTCTAAGAATGAGTTATGAGAAAGTTTCTCTATAGAATTCCTATTCTCCTGAATATTTTCCTAAGTTTGATGACTTCAAATTGGATGTTGATAGTCTGCAACAAATTTATGGCCTTGTGTCTATGACATATGTAATTGGAGTCATCATGAAATAGAAAGTTTGCACAACCTCAACCTACATTTGGTTAATTATCCTTTTATGTAAGATAAGGTTTGTGATGAAGGTCCATGGTTAAGGGATGATGTTGCAGAGAAGCTTATGATGGAACTTAGCATACAATGTGGCATTGGATTTATTCCAACTTGACAAATAGGCTTGGAACCTTGTGATTTTTATATCTTCTTGTAGTGTGATTAATCTTGCAAGGGGGTGCACCCATTATGACCAACATTTAAATATGGAATCCTTAGATAGTTTTATAGCAGGATTTTTGTTTTAAATAGTAGGTTTATACTGACTATTGAAGGCATCTTCAATTTTTATATTTTGGTATACATTAATGATAGTCAATAGACAAGTAGTGTCCCAAATCAAGCTATTGGGTTTGGCTGAAAAACTAGATTTATGTTCCTCCAATTTATTGGAAGGATGATAAATTGATACTCTAACCTTATATTTAACCAAAATATTAAAGAAAGTTGAATCTAAGTTTAAAGTTTCAATAAATGGCATATATGAGAGACAAATCATGCAATGAGACTATAAATCAGTTTATCTAAGGGGTAGATGAATGAGGGTAGAATCAAGCTAGCTCCATATTTTCAAACTCTCCCTATTTATTTTTCTTATATCAACAAAAACCAAACTTAAGCAAAAATTCCAAGAGGTAAAAACAAATAAAAGTAGAGATCCCTGTAATAATGACTAATGTTTATTTTAATATATTTTACTTTTCTAATATTTGCCACCTTAGTTGTAGATATAATAGACATATTGGCTTATATATATCCGAACACTAATTAGCCATACAATTTTAGTCTTTCCATAATAGAAAATATGTAAAATTTGCAAATTAAGATTTCCAATGATATATTGCATATCAATTTTTTTTTTTAAAACATATAGTTGAATTATATTTGAATAGGTCTTAATTCTTATAAATCTAATTTATGTTAAATATGAATTATTTGTAGGCACATCTTCAAAATTGAATTTAGATAAATAACATTTTACTTGGTTCAAAACTTTTATAAGATGAGAATCAATGATGAGTTATATTAATTATCATATCAAATTTTAATATTTTATTGTATTGTGTTATGTTTCCAAATGCAAGGTAGAAATAATTTATATTTTAATTCTAGCTTATTATCTTATGATTTTTTAATTAAATTTGTTACTACTTTGTTTAGATTTACTTTAGGTCTTTAGTCTATTTAAATATAGGAAAAATAATAATGAAAAGAATATAAAAATGTGAAAGAAACAAGAAAAGGAATAAGTTTGTCATGAGTGAAATAATAGTATAATAGTATAATTATTTTACATTTAATTACAATTACAAGTTAGAGGTTTAATTGAAATATTTCATTATTTAATAAATACTTTTATAAATGTATTATAAAAATTGAACACACATCATTTTTATGAATTTGTTTAAATAATTTAAAATTAACATTATGTTTGATTCACCATATTTTTGATATCAACTCAACTATTTTTTAAATAATATAATATATATTTTTTATCTTAATTTTAAAATTATAATTAATAATTCACCACAAAATTATATGATTAAAGATTTTAAATTTATAAACATAAAAATCAAAGTCCACTGCAACAGCTCTAACTTGGTCATTGATTTAAACAAATTTATTATTATTTCCCTGTCACCCAGCCTGGAGATTATTTCTTTTTCTTCCACTTGCTTACAATAATTTTAAGTAAGTATATATTTTTATTATCAGCCAACGTGGAGATTAAGCCATCTGCCGGACATTCGCGAATTAGTCAATTAAGTCCCCATCGCCTATGAGCTGTCCAAACCTCATATTGAATATTATACATTAGTGTGAATTAAAATGCATATTTTTTAAAGTGTTTATATTAATTTTTTTATCTCCATTACATTCCAAAGTCAAATATAACGTATTATATATTCAGTATTGGGCTGCTATTTAACTCTTCTGCTGGAACGTCTCTAACTTGGTCAATGATTGTTTCATTGGCTTGATTAAATTTATTATTATTTTTTATATTTCCCTTTCAACTAGTCTGCATATCATTTCTTTATTCTTTCCCTTTTAAAAATTATTTAAAGCTAACATCAAATTTTACTATCATCCAATTCGAAGATTATTTATTCATTTTTCTCACCTAATTCTCTAAAAAAAATTAAGCCATCTCTCCATCAATTTACCAATCAAGTCAATTAGATATCTAGTGATGGACCAATGTTTAACTTTATTAAAAAATCAATTAGAATCTAAGGGAGATGAGGGTAGGTTGGGTGATTAAGAATTGAGTTTTATTCATGTCAATTTACAACTTGACATGGTGCAAAATATTCCAAAATATCTAAGGTGTGTCATTTATGAGGTTGATTTTTTAATACAAAATATTTTGTCATCAACAAAATGAGAGTAGACGGCCTTGGATTTACTTAGAAGGGGAATCCCATGAATGAGATTAGTGGATAGAGCATGCTAAAAAAGATAGCCAAGAAAATTAATTTAGTTAAAACATATAGTAATGTGGCCAAGGGATAACTTTGCAAATGGATTTTTATAAAGTTTAAATTGAAGGGAGAGGGATTCATTGACCAAAATTCTAGCATTAGCATCAATGAATAATGTCCTAATGTGATTGCATATCATGGGTCTGTATCCAACCATTTTAGTATAATAAGTATAAAGGAGATAAATTATGATTATAATCTTTATCAAAGTCAATTTTGATGATTAAGGCATTTTGGATAGTTTTTTGGGCTCACTTAACCATTTCACTAGCAAGGAGCAGTGTATCTAAAATAAAACTAGTCAATTTGCTATGGTCTAACAATCTATTGAATGATAAACTAAGAATAAAATTATTTTTCTAATTTCTTTTGGGGAAAGATGTGTAACAAAGGATATTTTTTATAATTTTTTTCTAAATATATTTTTTATTAATTTTTGTTGGTCTAATTGTTGTTTTTGAAAACATCATGTAGGACAACCATAATTTGACCTACACTAATAATTTTTTTATTTTTTTCATTATGTAGAGAATTTTTTGTAGATTGATGTCATGTAATTTTTTTAAAAAAAGTTACCAAATTAAAAGTTATTAAAAAAGTCTGACTTTCAAGTTTATGGACCTTAGAAATTAATTAAAAAATAGAAAACATAATCTAGTCATTAAAAATTACATATGTGAAAACTAGACATTATGATCTATAATGAGTTTTAATTTCATAAACTAATTAAAAAAAAATTGTTAGCTATATTGCCAAAGTTAGTTATTTCTCTTGACATTGCCTTATTAGTCTTTTAGTTGTAGTTCAAGGCTAAGGGTTGAGTTACCAAGCCATTCCCAAGCCTAAAACAAAATCAAAAAGTTGGTTGGGATTTTATGTTTTTAGAACACCTGCTTTAAAATGGACACCTATTATATTTTTCGAATGGGTATTTGTTTAGGAACAAGATGTCGGTCTAAGGATTGAGATCGCATACAAGTTTTAATTTATAAAAAAATATTAGTTTATAAATAATAAAACTAAAATGTTAGTTTTGTGAAGTTACATTCATGAAAAATAACGGATTTATAAGTCATTACAATATAAGAAAAAAAATAACTAGATTGAATATATTGAAATCTCCCAAAGATCAATTATTTTATATTATAGATATTATTATTTTATATTTGTTATTGTTGAAATCAAGATTTAGATTTTCTCAAAGACCTATCTTCTCTTCCATTTTAATACTTATGAAGGTCATTGCCAAAAAAAATATCCCAAAAGGACTTGTATAATTCACAAGGGAATTTTTCTAAACCAAGAGCTTTATTATTGGCCATCATAAAAATAGCTTCCTTTAAGCCTTCTTGGGTGAGGAGTTAGTAAATAAGAAGAAAAATTACCAAATATATATATATATAGCCCATTATATTATAAATTATCTATATATCTAATATCACATTTTAATATGATTAATAATGTAAATAAATCTAATATATAACTTAAACATAATCATATATGTGTGGTAATATAATTATTATAGTCATAAATATATATTATAGGTATTATATTTACCTATAATATATTATTATAATAGAGAATAGTTATAATTATTATGACACATTAATGTGGTAAATATATTATAATAATATATAGGTTATACCTATATATTAATATTATAATCATATATTAATAAATATATATGATTAACCTATATATTATAAATATATTAATATCATAACCTATATATAGATTAACTATATAACTTATAATAATATCATATATTATAAGTTATAACCTATATTATAATAATAATAATAATAATAAATATATTATAGATTAAATAAATTATATATATTTATAAACTTATATTATTATATATATTATTGTTTAATATAGATTATGATATTAATATTTATATATAATAATTAAAGATCTCTATTAATATATTTATAATATATAGGTTAACCTATATATATATTATAATTATAGGTTATATATTAACCTATATTAATAGCATAACCTATATATTTTATCTATATAGATAATATTTATATATCATATATATGATTAACCTATATATTTATTATAGTATAGGTAATATTTGACCTATAATATCATAATATTACCTAATTATTACCCTTATTCTAACATTAATTTGAAATCTAATTATAATTCTATCTTAACCCTATTTTTAATCCTAATTCTAACAATAATCCTAACCCTAACTCTAATCATATCTATAATTCTAACCATTAAACTAGTTAACCCTATTTCTAAACCTAATCATAATTATAATGATTTTAGAATTATAATTATTAATAATAATTAGGGCTCTAGAATTATAATTTAATTAATTTATAAAACTAATATTGTAATTAATTATTTGATTATAAAAATTCTTAGACTAATTATTTAATTAAATATTTAAAATTATAATTATTAAATAAGATATGGTTATAATATAATTGATTAAAACATCTATAGTTATTTTTATAATTATTTTAAATTTTAAAATAATAATTAATAAATTAGAATCATATTTATATATTCTAATCCTAAAGTTAAATAATTATATAATTCTAATTCTAATTCTAAATTACTAAAATATTTAATTGTATTTTGGTGAACTATAACCCTAATCATAATTTAATTAAAAAATAATTTTATTATAATTGTAAATTAATCTATATAATTATAATTATAATAAACTTAATTCTAAACCTAATTCTTAATTATTAATATTTTCCAATTAGAGTATATTTATGTAATATTAATTATAACACTCACCCATTATTATTGCACACCCTTGCAATTATATGGAAATCAACTTAACTAAGGTATATCATAAATTTTATCTATATGAAAATTTGCTAATACATTATGCAAATTTATGTATGAAAGCAAACAAATATTTTAACTGGTGTATCATTTTCATTAGTTGAATGAAGTTCACCTACAAACCCTCCTTAACCTTGCTTAATTGATTTTCTTTGGAATAATGAGATGAGGGGAAAAAAATCAAAAATTAAAAAAAGTAAAAAATCAAACATTTTACTTTAAGAAAAATTAAATATAATGAAATTAACATTGTTGTGGAAAATATCTTAAAAAAATTAGTGCAATCATTGATCCTTTTTATATAATATTTTATTTCTTATAAATTAAAAAAAAAAATTGATTATATATGTTACATATTATACAATATATATTATTATAATGCCATGTTAAAATTAATATATTACATATGAATTTAATAAATTAATATAATATATAATCAAATATAATATTTTAAAAACTAGCTATATTATATTATAAAACCATATTATTATCTTATATCATTATTATTAATAATTTATTTATTGACAAACAAAAAATTTACAACTAATCTCCCATGACTCACCAATTCTCTTCAAAATATAAAATTTATAATTTCACAGTAACACCATTTACATTGACAATTAAATAACTTCTAGCTTCCAAATTTTATGTTGGCACAACAAATCATGGAATGTTTTGCAAACACAAAACACACCCTCGAACTAGATGCTCCTCCATCAATTTCTTATTATTATTAATTATTTTAAGAAATTAAATTTTATGCTATTTTATTATTATATATTATAGTTCTATATATTATATTGATATAATTTACTTTAATTTATATTATATTTATTTTATTCACAAATAATTAAAATTGTTGTTATACTTGTTAAAAAAAAATTGTTGTGTTCTAAAAATTGGGTGGTGCCAATAGTAGATTTTGTTATTTTACTCATAAATAATTGTACACTACATATTTGATTTGAATTGATTGTTTTATCTACAACTTATGTTGTTTAGGACAATAAGAATATCTATCAAACAGACTTGGATTTCATAAAAAATAATGAGAAGATCTTTCAATTATTGACATGGAGAATACATGTAATCTATTTAACAAAGTGCCTGAAAGAATATGACATAATTGTATTGTAAATGTATGCTATTCACTAATAAAAATATTAAATACACTTCATTCTTTTAAATGTTACTGTTGATATTCATTTGACTTCACTATTTAAAAAGATTATTGATAAGATACAAACAAAAATTTGCAGGCAAGACATAAGAGAACTTGACAATACCTTTAAAATATGTAAAATTACATTGCACCCATGATATCCTTGCTTTGCAATTTTGACTATTATTCAAAATAGAACAATACACTAAGACACTTCGAAAGCACTAAAGGGGAAAAAGAGCATATAACCAATACAAATGTTTAGAATGGTAATAAATTTGCAAAATGTACTCATGGAAAATGCATACTACATCCACTTTTAGAAGCAAGGGCACTCTATTAATTTAGATAAAATACAATATCAACAACTCAATGCACTACTGTCTTTTTTACATTTCAACTATCCAACTCCAAAAGAGCATCTTGAAGTTTGTTACAATCAAGAATATGAGAGGACAAAAGAAAGAAATGAAACATCAAAGAATAAAACGGTTACACAGATGAGATGAATCGATTGGGCTTCATAATTCCAACATCTTTTACCCACAGAACATAAATATGAATTTGTACTTGAATCACTTGCAAATTGTAGAGGAAGAAGCATTCACAATGAACTATTTGATTATATTCAAATGAGAAAACAATTATGCAAGAAACGGTTTAAAAAATAGTTATTTCAAATCCAAAAACTTTGAGCCTCAATTTTAAATCCAAAAAATTCATACCTCAATTGCACCTACACACCATAAGTATGAAATAAATTAAAAATGCAAAGTACTTGTTTCTAGTTATATAGAAAATTTAAAATTGAATGATTTATTTAGACATAGATTTTAGTTAAAATTTTATTTTATAAAGGAATTTGACATTTATTAACAAAGTAAATAGATTTAGTAAATTTATTTTTTAAATAAAATAAATCAAACTAATTTAGCATCTAATTTAGTATTAGCAAAAATTATACAGTTTAATTTTTAAAATAATCAAATTATTTTTAAAGTAATTATATTAAAACTATCTAGAAATTAATTATTTTCATATTTTATTTTTTTAAGAAAATTATTTTTTTCAATTTATCAAATTTCAAAAGAAATTAGTATTAATGATTTTATATTACAAAAATGAAAATTAATATTACCAAAGCAAATGAAAATTAATATTACCAAAAATTAATCTTAAAATATAGTTTTAATTTATTAGCATTTAGAGTTAGTTAAATTTAGATTGCAAATGTAAATAGAATAGTTAAGTTAAAAGTAATTGCCATTAAATAGAATAAATAAGTTAAAAGTAAAAGTATAGGGGAATTTATCAGTTAATTAAATTTAGATTGAAATGTAAATAGAATAGTTAAGTTAAAAGTAATTTTCATTTTCTCTTGCCCTTTCCATCTCCCACTATAATGGAGCCGGCAAAATCGCCCTTATCGCTCAAAAGTTTTGAGCCAATAAAATTGAGGAAAAATAATTTTCAAAATTTAAAAAGTTAAAAATTGTGCATTTAACTTTAAAAAAATTAAAATATAATGTATAAAAATTAAATTATAATGTATAGGAAAGAAATTAATAGAATTTGATTGGCTGCAAGCAAAACAATTAATCACTATTTAAGTTCAAGGGGTCGCCTATAGTTCCATGGCAGGAACTTTAAAAATATATCATAGACCATTATATTGTTTATAGAGAGCTATACAACTTCTATTAGATGCCTACATAAGGGATCTAAATTCTTAGCATCAAATACACTACCAATTACCAAATCATTAAAGGATTGGAAGCACGCTTTAATCAAACAATGGAAGTAGTAAAGTAGGTTACAAAGCAAACGCCGATCAATTAATTAAAAAAAATGCAAATAGTCATTGCACAATTTAAGGCATTAATGTAATGCTAAAATTTGGAATTCTCCATGGTAGAGCAACAATGGTGTTGAAAATCAATTAAAAGTAGAAAAATAATAGTTCAATTTTCTAAAAAATAGGCAAAATAATAGATCATTTCAGTTTTCCTCAAAATCCATCAATACAAAACTTTTTAATCAATCATATTCACAAAAAATATTTTTTCTAATTTATAAAGTTAAATATTTTACAAGTTAACTTTGCAAAATTGAATTTTATTTTTTAACAAAAAAAATTATTGTTTTTGATTGGTTGAAAACCAACTTATTAATAACTAATTAACTAAGAAAAACAAAACTCATTGCAATAGTATTGCCTAACGTACTAATAAGGAGGTCCTTATCCAAACTATCTATAGATATGCCCCCTATAGATAGTAGGGTCGATATTTTTACCTCTCACACCCAATGTCCTTAGAATAGTAGGCCCTTTAAAAGAATAGAGGTCCACCCAACAAACACTTTAATATAAAATGCTTAATTATTAATAATTATTAAATGATTTAGATATTAGAGTGGAGATTACAACTAGCATATATATATATATATATTTATTAATAATATATATAAAAACACATCTATTTTTTAATCAATTACTCACATAAAAGTGCAATAGACACCTCAAGAAGGATATCTCTCAGCATTTTTATATATATTATTAATAAATAATATATATATATATGCTAGTAGCATTCATAGTGCAACATGGAAGACAAAATTATTAGTTAGGGTTAGGGTTAAGGATAAGAACATGGTTAGGGTTAGAGTTAAAATTGGGATTAGGGTTCGGTTAGCCTTAGTAGTAAGATTAGGGTTAAGGTTAAGGTTACAATTAAGATTAGAGTTAGAATTAGAATTTGGGTTGGGGTTATCATCCCAATTAGGGTTAGGGTTAGGGTTAGGGTTATGATTAGGATTAGTGTTATCATTATGAATAGGGTTAGGGTTACGATTAGGGATAGGAATAGGGTTAGGGTTAGAGTTAAAATTGGGATAGGGTTTGGTTAGTGTTAGTAGTAAGATTAGGGTTAGGGTTACGATTATGATTAGAGTTAGAATTAGAATTTGGGTTGGGGTTATCATCATAATTAAGGTTAGGATTAGGATTACACATAAAATTAGGATGAAGGGTATGGTTAAGGTTAGGATTAAGGTTAGAGATAGAAATACGATTAAGGTTGGGGTTAACATTAATATTGGGATTAGGGTTAGGCTTAGAGATTAGGGTTAGGGTAAGTGTTATTTTTAGAATTAGAATTAGCATTAGGGTTAGGTTTAGTTTTATGGTTAAGGGTTACAGTTAGGGTTAAGGATAAAGAAAAAATAGGTTAAGGTTAGGATTAAAATTATTATTTGGAATAGGGTTAGGGTTAGGTTTAGAGATATAATTTGTATTAAGGTTGGAGTTAGAATTAGGGTTAGAATTAGGTTAAGGTTTACGATTATGTTCAGGATTAGGGTTAGGGTTAGCATATATAAAAATGGTTAGGTTTAGAAACATGTTTGTGATGAGTGGTAGGGTTAGGGTTAGAGATAGAATCAGGGTTAGCATTAGTATTAGGATTAGAGTTAGGGTTAGGATTAGAGATAGAATTAGGATTAGGGTTAGGGTTATGATTATAGTTAGAGATAAGAGTTATTATTATTATATTACTATATGTTAGGTTTAGGATTATAGTTAAGGTTAGGATTAGGGTTAGAGGTAGTTTAGGCTTTTCTTATGGTTATGGTTAGTGTTAGGATTAGAGGTAGAAAAAGGGTTAAGGTTAAGTTTACGATTATGGTTAGGGTTAAGATTAGG
>VDFB02298946.1:0-21419 GCA_007258455.2 Sequoia sempervirens | reverse complement strand
GGTCTTCATTTTTTAACATGTCTTTCAATGAATTTTCTAGAAGCATTCTTTCTGTGGTTGAAGCATTTGGATCACTCAACCTACTGATAAGATCCTCAAGTTGTTTTCTATTGTTCTCAATTTCACTCCTCAAATTTTCTTGAGTGCCAGGAGGGAATTGAGAGAATGGTGAAGGAGGTTGATTTTGTTGTTGAGGTTGATTTTGTTGAGGATTTTGCCGTTGAGGATTTACCTCCTCTTATTGTTGAGGATTTGCAGGATTTCCTACAGATTTAAAAAAAAACAATCAAATCTAACCTAAAACAAACAAACTCAATTTCAAACTAACAAATTCAAAACAAATAGTAAACAATACTTACCTCCTGCATCTCTTCGTGATCGTGGCACCATATTTGCAGACAAAATCCAACTGTTCTTGATGAAATTTGCAGAAGTCCTTCCTCCTAGAATGCGAGTGCGAAAATGAGGGTTTTTGGCCGCGGGTAGAGCTGAGAAACAGTGAAAAACAAATGATACACATTTCACTTTTTTTTTCTTTTAAAAGCACATAACGCGCTCGCATTATGTGTTTCCCCATTTTTTTCCCATTTGGCCACAAAAGTGTGACCAACTTCGTGCACCCACCTAGGCCCCAATCATTAAAGCCTACTCATGTGTTAGTAAAATCATTGCAAGGTTTTTAGACCTTACTAGATGACTTCAGTAGGAAGATTAGGGAGCTGGTGAAGAATTTTAATGATTGGGGTAACACATTGTTACCTGATATAATTGATGAGCAGGGAAAAATTAGGTCATTTCAATAATGGCAAACTCAAGCAAGTGAGGCCATCAATGATCAAATCAATTCAATTTGTGATCACTCAGACGATGATTTTTTGGTGAGTTGTATGGACAAAATCATTAGTACCAGCTCATTTTTGGAATCTTTTGAAAGGGATGCACATCAGGTAGCGATAAAATACACACCTTATAATACCAAAGTGGATGAGGTAATTAATTTTGACTAGCCGACTGATGATGAGTACCAAATTGGGTAACTAAATATTTGAATGAGGAGGAGTAAAAGGAGTGACCTACTAACAGGTGGCAGATCAGATGTTGTGGTTGCAATGGTTCCAATTTTGTGTTGATGGCTTTCTCGGTGCCGTTTTCTTATGGTTTTTTGCATCAACATTCCTTAGCTGATATGATGAACACAAATATTTTTCAAGGTGGTGGTTGTTGTAACAAATTTTGGAATATCACCAAGTGCTCCAATTGATTGGTGACAAGTGTACTTTCTGGCTCGGTGCTTGTTTGCTCCTTCATTTTCTATAAGAAGGATTTCAAGGCCAAAAGTATGGGTTAGCAAGTTAGATAATTTTTGTTGAGTCTAAGTGAAGTTGCAAAGTGAATTGTAAAGTCTGATGGTTTTAGAGAAATACAATTTAGGTTTTGATTCATTCTATAACAGGTTTTGAGTTCATAGAGATTTAATGTTGTATAACAGTACTAGCATTTGATTTGAAATGAAAATTCGAGCTCATGTCTCTCCATTGTACATGCATATTTGAACTTTGAATGAAATTGTAGTCATCAAAAATATATTGATTGACATCGTGCATCTGATCCTAACTTACTAACACCATTTCTTCCTAAATCATCCCTCGGTCTAACCGTTTAATCAAATTCCCGTATCTGATTAAATTCATCAATATTTGTCTTTTAATTAAATAAATCATTTTGTCTAATTAAATCACTTTATCTTGTTAATTAAATCAATCCATCTGATCTAATTATCCCTATTTAATTAAATAATCAATTTATTTGATTAAATCTCTAAGAATCTATCCATTAAATTAAATAGAATTAAACCTTATTTGATTTAATCTAACACCATCCTTTTAAATTAAATAAATCAAAAACTTTATTTAGTGTACTCTTATCATATTCCTCTCTTATGCAGTTTAAATATATCTACATAAATCTAAGTCCAAATAAAGTCACATCATCTAATCTCATTAAATTAATTGGCTTATTTGATTTAATTTAATCTAATCTCATGTCATCCTCTGAATAATGCAATTTTGCACGCCTTGAAAATAGATTTAATTCATTTATTAAATCCTATTTTCCTCACAAGGCATCTTTTGAATATTCTCTCAATTTGAATTCAAAATTCCAGAGTCAGCATGTACATCCAACAAGGCATTTAAAACCTCTTACATGTCCTTTGCCTTGAGCCAAGTGGCATTTATTGCATTTTTCCTTCCCTCTTACATGTCATTTCAACAAATTTGAATTTCAAATATTGGCATTTATTGGCACAAACCCCAAATCTTGCACAACCATCATCCATTCATAGCTTGGCAAGTGGCACCATATCATTGGATGAATTTTAGTCCCACATTGCTCAAATTTGGGCATTCATCCATCTTGAAATCTTATAAATGAAGAGCTCCTCTCCTCATTTTATCATCCACAATTTAAGTAAACTTACTATGCTCAAATATTTAGCCATTTCCATCCATCATTTGAATTCTTAGCTAGTCTTTTTGCAGATTTAGCTTTGAGTTCTCATCTTTTCATCAAAAGTGGATCAACAATCTCTTCAACATTCAAATCTTGCATCATAGGAATTGGGAAAGGGCCAATTTTCACATCAAATTGGCACCAATTCCCCCATGGGATCAAGTGTTTGCTATTTAAATTAGGATTTAATCTTTGGTTTATCAATTTCATTATGTTCTTGCTTATTTTCTTTCCTATTTTGGAGTTTGCCAAATGGATTTCATGGGAATCCTTCTTTTAGCTTGTAATTCCTTGTCTAACTCATTTATTCATGTTGTTTTCGCAGGTACTAGGAAAAGGGTTCGCACATAAATAACTAAGGGGTTGTTTTATCCATCTCCTTTGTTGTGGTGTGTATGATTCTATTTTAGCTTTAATTCAAGGAATTAATCAAAATGCTTGAATGGGATTATAGGCGGATATGTGTTGTATAAGGATTTGATAAGTAGTCCTGGGTTAGAATGTATACTGATGAAATTGTAATGCAATATTGTCAGGGATCTTATATGTGATGTATTAAATCTGTTATAAACCTCTAGATGCTTATGAATTTGACTCCTGCAATAGATATATGGCACTGATCTAGGTTGTAATTATTAGTGTAGTTTAGTATTTGTTTGTCTTTTCCTAGAGCTTGCTACAAATTTCAAATCATTGACTATCTTATACAATGGATTGTGTTTAGTTATCTCACACTCCAGATAGTTGATATTGTCTATGAATAGCCAATTCTAGTTGATATTATCTTATCGTGTTGAGCTATTAAGTGAGATCATCTGCTATTGTTAATGTTGTTTATAATAATGGTGCAGAGGTTGTAAACACATTAAGGGATCACCCCCCTGGGTCTTGCAGAGCCCGAAGTGTAGGAGGCTTTTAAAGTCCTCGTCAGTTGGTCCAAGTCCTTCGAGCTGCCTTCGATTGGAATTGGCATTTCCATAAGTAGATTAGAAGACAAACTTGGTTACATTGTAAAAAGAACCAACATACACGTCAACCACTGAACAACCACCTCTACAACTGACTTTTTAATCTTTTATGATCACATAAAGCACACTAATTTCAAGGTTGTTAACATCACTATTGAAATGGGGTTGGGACCCTAGCTTGGTTGGCTAAATCTTTCCTGTAGCAAGAGGTTGGTCACAAGTTCTAGTATCCCCCACCCCCATGGTACCGGAGGGAGTGTCGCACCAGCGCCGCCGATCACGTTAAAAATTTTACTAGGCACACTACAGTTTATAGGGGGTTGTGCTACCCGATTCTTGTAGTCTAAAAAAAAAAAACATCACTATTGAAATGTTTTAATTTTTTGACCTTTCAAACATTAAAAAGTACATCATTAAATTAATTATGTAATGGCATAAAAATTAAAAACATCATGAATTAATTATGTAACCACATAAGTCAAATATAATTCTATCAAGAAATTAATATCAAATAGATAATATAATCACATAACTTATACATTTCAATGTCATTGATCTTCTTCTTCATCCAACTCTTGGTCTGTATCATCTGATCCAGATTCGACATTGTAAGGATTGGTCATATCATCATCATCGTCATCGATATTAGTTTTGATAATGTCATCATCCACACGTATATCATCTTCATGAACATTAACTCCTACATCATCATGATCTAGTTCCTCCTTTTTGACATCTTCATCAGGGACATCATCAACTAACTGTTGATCCTGATCATCATCTACATCTTCTAGTTCTTCAGTATCTTCTTCTTCCACCACATTATACTTTACTGACCTTCCTCTTGGATCATGTCTAACAACAAATGACCAACTTGGTTTACCTGGAACCTCTGAGTAAAATACCTGCTCACATTGGCTTGGAAGAACATAGGGCTCATTTTCAGCTCACTCAATCAACCTTGTATAACCATGGTAAATCCATTATCATGTTCAATAATAGTTCTCTCAGGATCATTTTCATTTGATCGTAGCATGTAATAGGATGACAAACAGAATTAATCTGAAGGACTTAAAGTCACACTCAAGTATATCATCCAAAATCTCATAGTATCAATTTTTTGAGACTTATGGATGTATGTCGCTTCTAGATGAAACATTAGTCACCTGAAAGACTGCAGTTATACCAGAATCACAAGTTTTCTTCATGTCATCCAACATTTTGATTCAAAATTTATGACCATTGCACCACATAGCCTTGTGGTGTTTCACCTGCAATATTTCAAACATGTAAAAATTATTGCAATATCGTCAGTTGATAAACATATTTATTCTTGGCCGAATGTATGCAAAGAAAACAATCTCAACATATATATATATATACATCAATATACTTGAAAATAATTAAATAATATGGGTGATTAATATATTTATACGTACCTATTTATCTCTTATACCATATGATAAATCAATTTCCCTTTGTGTAACATTGGAATCTCCATTATGATGAACTTCTTTAACCAATGAAGCCACACCTTCCCATGTTAATGCGTGACCAGATTGTTGACATCATTCAATCCATACCATCATCCAATCAAGATTGTTGGTGACATACAAATGTAGTGCATCCCACTCTCGACCAATTGTATCAAAAAAAATTGAAATTCACAAACGACATATAATTAGTTAAATACCACAGTATATGACCTTAATTTATAATTGATGTATATTGAAGATTAAAAATTAAATAAGTACAATATACATAAAAACCATATGTAAAATGTATTCCAATTAATCTCAATAACCATCTTATAATTACCTCTCACTTTCCTCAATCTACCTTTCCCCATCAGGTACTCCCCTTCAAATTTGTTAATGGAGTTGGGATCCCAAATGCGATCTACATGGATTTTTGCTGCAAACATAGGAAGATATTCACTAATGTACACCATGGTCTACTATACCATATATCCCTCCACCATAGAACCCTCGAGATGTGCTCTTTGTCTAACCAAAGCCTTCAAAAATTTCAAGTGCCTCTCAACCATCCACATTAACCTTGTGTGTACAGGTCCACACAATTCAATCTCCTCAACTTGGTGTATGAGGTAGTGTTCTTGTGCATTGAAAAATGTTGAAAGTAGACACTCTTTCATTTCACACATTAGACGAGGAATTTTTCTCTTCCAATAATTTATATCTTCTTTATGGATTTATTTAGATGACAGCCATCTACAAGTGATTCAAGGCACAAATATATTAACGAAATTTAACAAAAATATACAGTATATTATATGACAAGTAAAACAAATGGCAATTATAAGATGTATACAATGAATTGAACAAATCTCGCTACTTACCTCATGCATTTTCCAAGATCATATATAACTTGTTTGACATTGTTGTCAAAGTTGTCTGGGACAGATAGAGGTAGAACGTACTGCAACAATTATAAAATGATTTTTTCATTATTTTTCCAAAAGTATTAAACATAATACACTGAAAAGTACATGCATTATACAAGTGTATATAATATACCAGAATAATTACCTTAATGAAGGTATGTCAATCATGCGTTTTCATCCCTGACCTAAATTCACCTTTCTTTGTTATTATATTGTTTATGTTCGCAGCAAATCCTGTGGGAAATCAAATTTTTCGTATGACTTCTTTTATAGCATTGTTTTGCTGCTCTGTTAATAACCAATGAAGGGCATTTATATTAATTTGGTCTCCATCGCTATTTAATTGAATGACATTTTTCATTGCATGATTGGTTTCCTGAATGTCACTACAAATTTTGAATATTTTTTCTTTGTCATGCCTTCCATCCAATATTTTTCATAACGTTTCTGTTATATTCTTTCTGATATGCATTGTATCAAACAAATGCACAATTTGTAGCTGCTCATAGTAGGGCAACCTACTAAATTTTCTAGGATAACTTTTCAGTCCCTGTGGAAGCCAGCCATTAATGCCTTGACGACCTTCATGAAGCGTATAAGTTAAACAAATTAACAACAACAATCATTGTCAATTACAACATGAGTAAACACAACACAATGTAATTAAAAATATAAATTCAAAATATATCATATATGATAGATAGACAATTTGATCTGATGTATAACCTTGACGATTAATTCTATTATATTCCAACTGCCATAGGCGAGGTGTCATTCTTCGTGGTTTTGATGTAGTCTCCTCTTTCCCATTGAAAAGATGTTTTTTAGTAGTTCAATACTTATGATTTCTATGGAGGAAGTGCCTATACTCATCAAACACCTGTTTTCCTAAACTTGTTGAACAACGAGATTTCATCTTTGGACCACAAATTGGACATGCAAATTTTCCATTTGTTTGAAGACCTACAAGATCATATATAATTGGATTAAATATGTCAATTTTTTTAATTATATATAATGAATAGATTATTTTAAAAACATGCATGATATCTACTTCATCAAATTAAATATTGTTAAAGTGCAGTCGAACGTTATAACATACCACAAAAATGTGTTAGCCCTGGGGCATCATGAATTGTCCATACAAGCATTACATGGAATTGAAATTTTCTTTGTCATATTGGTCTAGAGACGTCATACATAGTGACTCCATTTCATAACTTTAGTAACTCGTCGATAAGAGGCTCGATATATACATTCATATATTTAACTTGGTACTTACCTAGTTGAATGAACATAAACATTACATAATTATTATAACCATTTTACTGCAATATATATAAGTTAATGCATATGACTATTGAATGAAAAAAATATAAGTCATTATGCAACAAATAAGACAAATGAGATGCTACAACGTTAAATAAAATTGATGTAAACAAATACCTAGAACAATCATTGACAACATTATGTGCTCCCTCTTTATTGACATCCATGGAGGAATGTTATTGTTGCTAACAAAAACAGGCCATACTGAGTAAATAGATCTCAGCTCTCCAAATGGATTGACACCGTTCGCTCCCAATAAAAGCTTGAGATTACGAGGTTCTTCTTTAAAGTGTGGCCATTTTTCCTCCATGTTCCTAAATGCATAACCATCTGTAGGCATTCGAAGAATGTCATCTCCACTTCTATTTTGTCCATGGTAATCCATAAATTGCACTAAGCTTTCACACCTAAATAATTGTTGCATACGTGAAATAATGGGAATATAATGAAGAACCTTGCGAGGCACCTTTTTTGTTAGTTGATCTATTTGATATCTACTGATATGACATTCTGGGCATTCTGTTGCAAATTCTTGTTGTTTATGATATATAATATGATCATTGGGACATGCATCTATTGCTTGATACTCCATTCTAATATCTTTCATAATGGCACATAAATCTCGGTATAAGTGAGGTAAAATATTTGATGGTGGTAACAAAAATTCACCAATGATCAATCTACAACAAAAAATAATTTGTTCATATAAAGAATATTAATGGTACATATTTCATCATTTATTTATTAGTGATGAACTAACAACAATTAAAATAGATGAAAAAAGATGACATATATGACATACCTTAACATCCGTGAGATTGCTATGTTTGATAAACCATTCATAACCTTCAAGTTCAACAACAACAATATAGTAGAGAGAAGAGTTGTTTCAGAGCCTTCATAAAGGGGCTCGTATGCCTTGTCAAGTACAGGTAAATCATGAACATCATCAAAGTCATCTTAATCATCATGATCAGCTCTGCCACTAAATGTGGCATGGATCAATGTATTGTACCATCATCTTCAACTATGTTTTCTGGCGCATGATCATCTTCTTCCATAGGATCATTAACTTCATCTTCGAGCATTCATAGCTCCATGTTCATCCGCTTGCAAAACCACATTCTTCGGGCCGTGATAATCCATATCATCTACCCTAGGACACCCCACCTTTATAATAATGATAGACACAAATAAACCATGATCATGATCAAGTGATTATATATATATATATATATATAAATGTTAAAACGATATAAACATTTACAAATTCAATCAATACAAAAACATATAATGAACAACTTACCAATGGATGATAATCATGCCCCCCTTCAATGTGACCATGTTGCCTACAATGTTTCTCAGCTGTTGTGATTAAAAGTCATCTCGTCCTTAAGCCCTTGCAATTATTGCAAGGAAAATAACATTTCCCATCACCCTTTTTTTTCAATCTAGCCCACAATCTATCAATTGTCTCTTCATTTTGTTTTGGACTAATATTATCTACCATGATTTTTCTTTACCAAGCTTGGCTATTTAGATCTTCAAAAAATATCAAACTCACACTCCAATAATTTTTATTCATAGACAGGTAATAAAATCTAATAATTCTGATATTTTACACCAAAAATATTTGGCATGCAACCACCCCTGCAAAAGAGAAGATAGTCTGAAGTTAATGACCCCAAAAAACACTTTAAAATGCTAATTCCAAAACTTATTAAATTCTGATTTTACTATGATTTCCAACCATTAAGACTCCTAAAATTAAAATATTGAACTTGATCGCAAACTTCCTACAATGATGGAGGTAGCGAGCTAGTAAGAGCAAGTGACCCATTCCTAAGGAGCAACAAGTCAGAATCATCATTGCTAATGCCAATACAGATTTATCCTTTTAGTTAAAGATGCAATGTGTCACTTCTTATGACGAGCTTATCCCTAGGGCCCTCAACATTGAGAGAGCCCTAATAAAAAACAATAGAAGCATTGGTAAGAGCATGATTAGGGTACAAACCCTAGGCCTCCATAGAAACATAAACAATAACTATAGTGGATTAGTGAAGTTGCAATACCAGAAATATTGAGACATTGTCTAGGTAATAACAAAATCTTGCAATCTAAAGATTGTAGCCAATAACAAGCACACTATGTAGCTTAGTGACATTTGTAAATGCAATCTACGGTAAGAAGAATGATAGTCACTTGAGATGTGATAGTCAAAAAGAGGTTGAGCAATGACAAGATAATAAAGCTCAAACCTTACATAGTAAAGTGGAGATTTTAACAATGAGTTTCCTTACCCCCTTGCTAACCTTAAGGGTTTTTCAAATGCTTTTGATAGTGTTAGACAAGGAAAATGCAATCAAGGAATGACTGTCCAAATGAAGTAACAGTGGTAATCATAGGTTAAATGTTTCTTCTTAGCCATTAATGTATAATGGAGGTAGTGGATTGCATGTTTGAGCAGTGTTTTGAGACTCATCAAAGATGGGAGAATAGTGAATAATACCTTGTGGACTGTGAAGTAGTTTCAATAAGGTTGAAGGATCTTAAGATCTACAATACCATGAAACAATGAGTCCCCTATAGTAAGTAGGCAGTCTATAGGGCATACTTTGATTTTATAGAAGGATTCTCATGAAAGGAATCTTCAAGTGATAGTGAGTGAGTTGTTTGAGATTGCAGCTGAGGGTGCAATACCCAGTCTTAAAGGAAGTTAGCAAAGCAGTAAATGTGCAAGAAAATTAAATCATACACAACAAACAATTCACAATGTTATCTTGCATAATGCCTTGAGTTTGAAGACAAAAATCTCATTATATCTTGATGAAAGTGGTGACCTTAATGGTCAATCACTGGCAACCATGATTTTAAAACATGCTATTGTGCTTATGGAGGAAAATTTTTAAGCAAGGAAGTGAGTGGTGGTTTGGATCAATGGAAGGTATGAAGGACTTGCTTTATATGCATACTATGCAGTCTAGCTTAAGACACTGTTCTTAGAAGAGATTGAAGGTGGATTATGGAACTCAAGGGTTACCATGAAAAGGATTAAAGCAAAGAATGAGATCTATATAAAAGCCATGGTCATGAAGATATTAAAGATGTCACATGCAAAACCCTAGTAGCTGGAGTAATGAATACAGTGCCAAAGAGGATAGTGTGCTGGGGCAGATTTAGGAGATGTCCACATTATCTAATTACATGGAAATACATCATTTATTTATTTATTTAATTAAAAGAAATCATTCTAAACCCTATATAGGATACATTGATACTTCAAAAGCCTCTAAAGGAATTTGAGATTATGCAAATATATGTCAAGTAACATTCATAAGGTTTAGAAAATCTTGATGACTCTCTAGAATAGCCCATTAAACATGGGTTGTGCTTGAATGCACTACATAATTGATATAACACAACCACTCTGCATATCAACCAGAGTTATAGGCTCTTTATTGCAGCAAGAGGTAATCACTCTTCGATCATGCTATAATTACATCCTAACCTGTTAAACTTGAGACAACCTGAATGCACCAATGATGATTGACACCTACATTATACAACCTGAATTAACTACATTATATGAGTGCCTCCATTTCTATCACAACATAGCCACATTAAACTTGGGTCACACATGAATGCATCCTGTATTTGTTATAGCACAACTATGCCACATGACCAATAGAGTTATGGATCACATAATTATAGTCACAAGAATCTGTTCCTTGGTTGTGATCTTATGGTGATTCCACACAACAAAATCTGGACATGAAATTCTCGAAACCCTAAACCTCTAAAAATGAAATCTGATGAGATGTTGCTTTGAAATATGATTTTCAAACCTGGAACTACAAATCTGACTTCACAACTGAATTCTGCAAAAATTCAATGACTACCCTCAACCTGGCGATATCTTCTTGAATTTTTTTTGATTTTTCCCAAGAAAATCATCCTTAGTTCTCCACAAACTGTCTCAAGTAGAGCAAAACATTGTCGCAATAAATCAGGCACGAACTCACTTTTCTTTATGTCGGCCACAATTTGATTTTTTTCTATTTTTTATGTTTGTCAAAAATTCGACGAAAATAATAGCCGACATTTTGACGAACCCCAAGTTCATCAAAATTTCAACGAACGTCGGGGATAAACTTTCAAAAAATTGAAAATTACACATCAAATTTTACAAGCACCTGACAATACATCAAATTATACATATTTCGTTGGACAGTTTCATCAGATTTTGTAGTGAAATGAGTTAGTGTGGGATTTAAACTTGGGTCTCCACAATGAAAAATCAAAACTCTAACCAATTAAGCTCAACCCCTTGGACTTGTTTTGGTGATTTATCAAGATCCACCCTATTAATAAAGATGGTAGCTTCCTCGAAAAAAATAAAATAAATATTTTATGAACTTGGTGGAAGCCACCTCACAACTAAGAACAATAGCTAGCCTAATGGAAATTGAAAACTAGTTTGGAAACTTGGAAAGAGAAAATTCATGGATAACTATGGTAGTTGAACTAATGTAAATTAGAAAATATAATTGGTTTGGTAATTTTGTGGGATCCACCCCATAGATAGGACTATATCTAACCCTAGAAATTGTAAATTAGACATTTATAGATAGATTGGATAAATTACCTATATAATCTATGTATTTTGGAAAATATAGTTGTTTTCATTGTCAAAGGTAAATAATTAAATAGATACTAGTCATCGCATGGTCTAAAGGAAATATAAAAATGTACAAGGGAGTGAAAGTGAGTGATATAGGATTATTCCCTCCCTTTAGTTTGACTGGAAAAGGACTTAGTGAATAGAGATAATTAACATAATGTGAAAGATGATTAAGATAATGTTATTAAAGGTAATTGATGATTTATAACAATATAGATCGAAGCATTATCCTAATAAGATTACAAGGGAATCTAGTGTGACATATGACCAAGTGATGATGTGATAAAATAATGGGAAAGGGGAACATCATGGTTATGCTCCTAGGAGTGGTCACGTGATGAGATGATGAAATTGAGGGACTCTTAGGAAATTAGCAATCAATCATGTGTATATGGAAATAGTGAGGATTGGATCAAGGATCACATGGAGATAAAAATTGTGAGGCTTGAATTATAAGATAGCATCACATGAATGACGAATAAATACTAGGAAATTAGTAGATAAATCATTGATGATGAGATATGAAAGGGGAATTTTATGGTCATTCCCCAAAATGTGGTCCAAGTGATGAACCATAATGAGATTGAAATATGGATCAATGATGGTATAGGAAAGAAGGAAACCATGGTTAATGAGTCTTTGACATAGGAAATAGGCAATGAGGCAAATAGATCAAAGGTAAAATTACCAATATTTATGAAATCAAATGATAGAAAATATATGATACAAATTGGATAGCATCGGATAGTAGGAAATAACCTGAAAAAGGATAACCAAAGGATGAATATCATCATAGTTATGTAAAATTGTCACAAGTGAGCTAGGAAATCATATGGTTAAATGAAAAAAATATAATAATGAAACCTAAGATTTTTAATTTCATTAGAGATACTCCTACTAGTAGCATACATAATATTGACTATACACATATCATCATTCTCCAATTCATGGTAGTGGAATATGGTTCAAACAAAAAATATAAGGTTGGAAATAAATAATCATAATGAAAAATGTGAGAAATGAGAAAATGAGAATCATATATGAAGAGATGAAAAATGACGAAATTTTTATTCTAAGGTATTTATGATTAAGGATTTGGATCAATGGATTTCAAAGTAGCTTTGTAGGTTTATGCACTAGGTTGATCAAGGATTTTTCTTGGTGCAATTACATTGTATGTTTTCTTATTAGATGAAATGAAATGTGGTGGGACATGGTACATGTGGAAATTTCTATGATATCTTATATGGGAAAAAGTGATGGATTACCATGAATTTTTGTGAGTTGTAAACATATAAAATTTTCTAAATTTGAGGGACGTGTGTGAATAGTCAATCATATGGAGATGAGGAGGTGGAGATGTTGAGAGATATGATTAAGAAGATGTGTACTACTTAGGTCATGGGTACCAATATAATGGGTTAAGAAGGAATCCTATCTCAAGGTATAATCATATAATATCTTAGTAGAAAATTAACGAGGATGCCTGGAATGTTTTGGGAAGGGGATAAATAGATATTAATCTTGATAGATATTTTTCTTTAACTTTGATAATGCCTTCAATTTTTTTTGATATATTTGTCAAATACATCTCTTAGACTTGCATTATTTTATTTTATTTATGTTTGATATGATCCCCATGATCTAACCCCATGCAACTAGTAAGGTGCAAGGGATGACAATTGAAGATTATAATAGGTAGTTATAGATTTTATTTTTTATTTTTTAAATATTCAACTTCCATCCCCCATTACCTAGCTATTGGCAATACAAGGGCATACAACTGAGAGGGGGGATGAATCAATTTTCATAGAAATTCAAACTTATTCAACTTATTAACCTTAATCTTAGATCTGATAATTAACCATGAAAGCATGAATCAACAACACATCAGAAACACACATATCACCAAGATTTTTGATGTGGAAACCCTGTTAGGGGAAAAACCATGGTGGAGGTTAGTCCACAAGATTATACCCTATTAAAAGTATAAGAGAATGAAATATGGGGAATGCACTTGCATTCAGGCGCACTGCCTAGAGCTCACTACTCAATTACAAAAGAAGACACACTATCTTACAAATAGATTTGGATTATAGCCATCCGTAGGGATTTGAACTAATAAAATAGCATATGCTAATGCCTGATTAGAGTTCTGGTTAAGCGCATGAACAACTCTTCACCCTTCTTCACTCTTCTTCACTTTTCTTCACACTTTTCTCTACCTTCAAATGATTAGGACATTATTTGCACACACAGACACACATTCAACATCATTCAATTCGAACAAACAACTGCTCTTATATATCCGCAACAAGAAATTTCACCACTACAAGTCGACCATAAAGAAATAATAAAATGAATATAACTGTTGGCCCAAAACAATAGATAATATTTAATGTGAATCAACCAAAGTCAGCCACAACTTAGTGAGGACCTAAATCAACATCTTCAACATGAAGACTCTTCAATTAATTACACCTCAAAGATCCACAACACGCTTCAACACCATGTCAGCTAGGAACATGAAAAATATGAATAGGCGAGAGAAAATCGCCAACCACGATCACAACGATCAATGTGGACATGCAACAAAGATAGAGAACAATCTAGAAGCATCCACAAACATTAAGAACAATAGAGAAGCATCTGTAATAACTGAACTAACTGAAATAGCCTCATCTTCAATCAAGAAGACTAACTGAAGAAACAAAAAAATTGTCAGAATGAAAATCTCCATAACTTGATCAAATCTTCATGCGGATCTCTAAAACTCGACGTGGATAAAGTAGATAAACTCAGTAGCAAACCCTTTAGTCTACAACCTTTGATCACCAACGTATAGAACATACCACCATACTGGACATCACTTCACCACTGACAACCTGCAACTCATTTCTTTACAATTTTCTCAATATCCTCGACATATACAGCTTCAAATGCATTAATGCTAATAGTGTTGACATCAATGGCAACCACATATCAGCAACACAACCACAACATCCAACAATCTCCCCCTTTGGCATTGATGGCAACACATGATGTGAAAAACACCATCAATGCAACACCAACACAACTAACTCTTGATGCTTACTCCCCCTTAGGATTTGACTCATTTTCTCCTCAATTCATTCTCATGACTCTTCTCCCACATAATTCTTCTCCCTGGATAATCACCAATTTTTCACATGACTCTTCTCCCCCTTTGACATCAATGAAAAATTCCTCTAAGCTTTGAACCACATATCTGAATTTTTGAACATCTGACTACTCCCCCTAAGTAGCAGCCACCACAACATCAATTTGAAACAAGATATGACCATGAAATACATAGACTGATGCAATGAATTGCTTTGCATCTTAGTTTTGATTAGGAGGGGTAATTACCCCTAACTTCACTCTAAGATACTCAAAAGTATCCTTAGGCAACGACTTAGTAAAGATGTTAGCACTCTGCTCCTTAGTAGGCACATACTCCAATCTTACTTCTTTTTCACTTACTTTCTCCCTCAAAAAGTGAAACTTGATATATATATGCTTTGTCTTTTAATGCAGCACCAGATTCTTGGAAATATTAATAGCACTTGAATTATCATAGATTATATCAAAAGGCTCATCATATACAACTCTAATATCCTTCAACATCCACTTCATCCATAGGACTTGAGTACAATTGTTAGCAGCAACAATGTATTCGGCCTCAACAATAGACAAGGAAATGGCATTTTGCTTCTTGCTTAAACATGAAATTAGCTTTTTACCCAAGAAAAATGCTCCACCACTAGAACTTTTTTATCCATTTACATCTCCAGCCCAATCAACATCAATAAAGGCACTCAAAGTAAGATCATCATCTTTAGGATACCATAGGCCAAGATCAATAGTTGCCTTCAAATATCTAAAAATTCTCTTCATAGCAATCACATGAGATTCCTTTAGATTAGCTTGAAATCTTGCAACAATACATACAACATTCATGATATCAGGCTTAGTTTGAGTTAAATACAACAATTCACCAATCATTGATCTATATCTTGTCTGATTTTCTTTCGTAGAATCATCTTTTGTTGTCAATTTGCATCCGATCACCATGGGTGTACCAACTAGCTTTGAATCTTCCATACCAAAATTCTTCAACAATTCCTTCAGATACTTGGACTGAGATATAAAAATTCCTTTATCTAACTGATTAATTTGCAATCCCAAAAAGAATTTCTTTTCACCAATCATTGACATCTCAAATTCATTTTGCATCTCATTAGCAAACTTCATGCACAAAGTATCATCTCCTCCAAAAATAATATCATCAACAAAGACTTCAACAATCAGATCTTTATCATCATTCTTGAAATACAGATTACTATCAGCAGTACCTTTGTTAAATCCAAGCTTTAGCAAATACTTATCCAATCTTGCATACCATACTCTAGGGGTTTTCTTGAGTCCATATAATGATTTCTTCAATCGACACACCATATCTTCCTTATCAATCAACCAGAATCCATCAGGTTGCTCAACATACACTTCTTCTTCCAATTCGCCATTTAGAAAAGCTGATTTGACATCCATCTGATAAACTTTGCAGTCCTTGTGAGTAGCATAGGCAAGAAAGAATCTTACAAATTCAATTCTAGCAGCAAGAGCAAAGGTCTCTTCAAAATCAATTCCTTCCATTTGTGAATATCCTTTACATACCAGTCTTTCTTTGTTTCTAATCACTTCACCTTGCTCATTCAGTTTGTTTCTAAAAACCCATTTAGTTCCAATAACATTCTTATCCATAGGTCTAGGAACAAGAATCCATGTATCATTCTTTTAAATATGTTTTAGCTCTTCTTTCATTACTTCAACCCAATGCTCATCTTTACATGCTTCATTCACACTAGTAGGCTTAGTCTTAGAAATCAAGCAATATTCTTCTGCAATCTTTCTCCTAGTCTAGACACCTTTATTCTTATCACCTATAATCTGATCTTCTAAATGATTCAATCTTGCATACCTTAACTTCAGGTTCCTCTGATCTCTCTTTTGTGTTTCCACAAGTTTCTCTTTCTTCTTCATTCTCTTGATTTACCAGATTGATTTGCACTTGATTTGTAGTCTGATCTTGCTTTCCTTGATTTGTATTGTCATCTTGATCATCATAATCATATCCATAGGTTCTAGATGGTGTACCTAAATCTTCATCAACCTTGAAATTTGCACATTCAACCATTTTCTTCAATCTTTTATTGTAACACCGATAGGCCTTACTTTTAGTAGCATAACCCAGAAAGATTCCTTCATCACTCCTAGCATCAAACTTTCTTATGTCTTCATCTCTCTTAATGTAACATCTGCTTCCAAATATCTTGAAGTATTTAACAATAGGCTTTTGACCAGTCCATAGGTCAAAAGGGGTCTTACTAGTATCACCTTTGATTTGTACCTGGTTGAGTGTGTACACAGTAGTACTCACAACTTCTCTCCAATAGATATGAGGGACATTTCCTTCCAGCATCATTGTTCTAGCAACATCTTCAACTGTTCTATTCTTCCTTTCCACAACTCCATATCTTTTGTTGAGGGTCCGTGGTGCGATAATTATCTCCTTATTCCATGCAAGTGTTCTTCTACAAAAATAATTAAATTCATCTAGTGAATTCACTCCACCTCTATCTGATCCTCGCATGCACTTTAATCTTTTCAAACCCATTTCATTCCCAACCATAGCTTTAAAGATCTCGAACTTTTCCAGCTGTCAGTAGAGGTATCTCTCAAGAAAGCAACCCATACCATTCTAGAATAATCATCAATGAGTAACATGAAATACATGTAACCTTGTAAACTTATGACCTTAGAGGGACCACACAGATCAGTATGCACAAGCTCTAACAATTCATTTGAACAATGCTTTTACTCTGAAATGAACTCGGTTTGCTTCCCAACTTGAAGCATTCCTTTGTGACATTGCATTAGTAGGTTTCCAATTCAACTTTAGTAGATCTCTCACAACCTTTTGTGGAAATTCATTCTGATGCATTATCAAAGCATGAGGACACAACTTCTGCCATAACCAACTTTCATCAGAATTCGAGCAATCAAACAACTTTTACTAGCAAACACTCAAGGAAAGATATAGTCTTTGTTTTTGTACCTAAGGTACATTTCTAGAACTCAATATTCTTTGATTTTTCCATCCCTTGAACTTAAGATTGTAACTCCCTTATCAACCATGACGAACACTCAAAAGATTAGTGTCGCTTTCTACATACGTATCATCATCAATATTATGCTTACCATCAAGAGAAATGCATCCTCTTCCATGGATCACATGAGTCGTATTATCATCAAATCTCACAACACCATCATCATATTTTTCAAAGTTTACAAACCTACTTTTGTCTCGTATCATATGATGTGAACATCCACTATCAATTACCCATTCATCTTTTTCTTCAACTCGAGCAGCCAGGGCTTTCTCCACACTTGTACAACTAGCAGATTCAATAGATACAAGACTATTTTCTTTGACAACAATAAATACCCATTAATCATCATCTCTATCAGATTCATCATCTGTTACACCTTCATCAACAATATAGTAACATTTCTTCTAAAATCTAGGCTTGTTATGTCTTGGTTTAGTAGCTCTTTCCGGACACCTTGATGCAAAATGACCTATCTTATTGCAAAAAAAACATTTAAGAGGCAACTTTCCTTCATACTCACCTTTTCCTCTCAGTACTCTTTTGACAATAAGTGCTTCTAGTTCTTCTAACTCTTTTTCTTCTTCTTCAATTTGTCTGATTTCATCCTCATACTTGAATGTCTTTCTAGATGAACTCTCACCTGGATCATATCTTTGTCTATCTCTTCTGGAAGTAGTAGCCTTAAATGCATATTCAACCTTAGGAAGAGAATCACCAAATTCACTCAAATGAAAAGCAATCAACTTACCAACCAATGTATCTCTGGTTATGTTTGTTACGGTCCGGAGTTCTTCTGTTGCCATCAGTATATTGGTTTCTGTATTGACTTTTGTATGAACTCGTATAGGATCTGTTAACACTAATTTTGCTAAATCTTTTAAATTCTTTCTATCTTCCTTTAATTGCTACTTTGATCTTAATTTGTACTCTTCACACCACAAGTTCATTCACTCTTTGCATGAAAAGTATTAATATCTCTATCATCCCTCCCATTCCTTCTTATCTTCCTTCTTTCCATCCCAACTTAGCAATCTTCTCAGGGTATCACCTTCCGTTTTACAAGTTTTAACTTTTTCCAAATCCTCTCGATCCATAACACATTTTTCATCCTTGCACTAGTCAAAGCACCTTCAAGTCTCGATATTATACTCAGTGATCTTTTTTGATCTCAGAGGCAGTAGTGTAGGATGATTACGTGGACAAATATATTACTGTAATGCTCTTAGTAGGTCTACCAATGCATCCTCTCGAGGAAAATCATTCCGAAATAAAGAGTGGCACTTCTGGTCTTATCAAATTCGACGTTATCCTTCTTGTAACTTCCAGGCCCTAGATCACCTTCCGCTATTAAACTTCCAAGGAACTTAGATCTTATACCAATTGTTAGAAATACAAGGGCAGACAATTAAGAGGGGGGGTGAATCAGTTGTCATAGAAATTCAAACTTATTCAACTTATTAACCTTAATCTCAAATCTGATAATTAAACATGAAATCATGAATCAACAACACATCCCAAACACACATAACACCAATATTTTTTTACGTGGAAACCTTGTTAGGGGAAAAACCACGGTGGAGGTTAGTCCACAAGATTATACCCTGTTAAAAGTATAAGAGAATGAAATATGGGGAATGCACTTGCATTCAAGTGCACTGCCTAGAGCTCACTACTCAATTACAAAGGAAGATACACTTTCTTACAAATAGATTCATACTATAGCCATCCGCATGGATTTGAACTGATAAAATAGCATCTTCTAATGCCTGATCATAGTTTTGGTTAAGCGCATGAATAACTCTTCACTCTTCTTCACTTTTCTTCACACTTTGCTCTGCCTTCGAATGATTAGGACATTATTCACATACACACACACATTCAGCATCATTCAATTCGAACAAACAACGGCTCTTATATATCTGCAACAAGAAATTTCACCGCTACAAGTCGGCCACAAAGAAATAATAAAATGAATATAATTGTCGGCCCAAAACAATAGGTAATCTTTAATGCGAATCAACCAAAGTTGGCCACAACTTAGTGAGGACCTAAATCAACATCTTCAACATGAAAAACTCTTCAATTAATTACACCTCAAAGATCCACAACACGCTTCAACACCATGTTGGCCAAGAACATGAAAAATATGAACACACAAGAAAAAATCGCGAACCACGATCACAATGATCAATGCAGATGTGCATCAAAGATAGATCATGATCTAGAAGCATCCAAAAACATTAAGAACCAATAGAGAAGCATCCATAACAACTGAACTAACTGAAATAGCCTCATCTTCAATCAGGAACACTAACTGAAGAAACAAAAAAACTATCAAAATGAAAATCTTCATAACTCGATCAAATCTTCATGTAGATCTTTGAAACTCGATGTGTATAAAATAGATACACTCAGCAAAAAACCCTTTAGTCCACAACCTCTTATCACGAACGTACAAAACATACCACCATACTAAACATCACTTCACCACTGACAACCTACAACTCATTTCTTTACAATTTTCTCAATATCCTCAACATATACAACTTCAAATGCATTAATGCTAATAGTGTTGACATCTTTGACAACCACATATCAGCAATACAGCCACAACATCCAACACTAGCCCCACGAAACTAGTAATATAATTAAGGATTGCATCAAGTAGTTATGGACATAGATTTCAATTTCTAAAGAGAGATATCCTTTTTTTATTTATATCTATGTAATATAAGAAGGATTGGTGAAGGGTTATCTACTAATAAGGTTCTAGGAGTCACAACTGAGTTTTGGATATTAGGGTGAATAGAGGGGAATAATTTTTATGGAATTTTCAGTGCACATTATGCTCAACATATGAGTAAAAGTTCTAAAAGTGAATGGCTAATAAGTGATGATGGATTGTAGGGATGAAACTTCTAGATTTCATATGATTATAGCTAAAAATACAACATGCCAAGTGCCAGGTATGAATGTGTTATGTGGGATGTGGTAATGAATAGAGAGTAGATGGATAGCACTGGGAAAGTTAGCATATTTAGAAGAGCGATTTTGGTAAACTCTCAATCTTTCTTGGTGCACAATAAAATGGAATCACTATTAGAACTTTTTGGTCTTAGTCTTGGGATCTTGTTTTTTCTTAGAAGAAAAATTAAAAGGGATCAATCAATACAAATGAGTGGAAGGGGATTTTTTTTTTGGTTCAACATGAATAAGGTTTTTTTTTTTTTATAAAAAGAGGGTAAAAAAATTATTAATCAAATAGAGCAATACAAAGTATAAAGCAGGAAGAAACCCAAAAGGGATGAGAAACAACATACAAGAAATCAAGA
>VDFB02298945.1:0-41310 GCA_007258455.2 Sequoia sempervirens | reverse complement strand
AATAAGAACAGGCAACACAATATACTGGAGAAAGGAACATATGCATTGAGTGAATATATTGGATAAAAATTACCTGAATATCGGCACTCTACAGATGACTTGTGTATGCACCAGTTCCATGAATAATGTAAGCATCGTATCAATATAACACAAAATAGAGCATCAAAAAAACTTGGTTCCTATAGATTTATTTGCACTTTATAGTACCGGCAACTCTTCAATAAGCTGCCAGTAAAGTAAATTACTAAATCACACAAGAGTCAAATGAAATAGAGTAGAATACCCAGGGGACCAATAATATTGCCAACAACAAAGCTAACATTGTACCATTGTAGCCATATTTGTAGAAAAATGAATGTAGCATGATAAGTGAAGAAAAACATGTTCTAGAATGCATAAGCAAAAAAGAGAGCAGATATTTAGTATGGATGATACAGCTAGAACAGAAAACTGTGATGCTTAAATTAATTTAGTTTGTCTTTCATGACTTAACTAAATAATATTAAGAAGAAGTTATAGTCCAAATATGAACAAGAAAGTTTCATCTTTGTATTTCCCTGTGTCCATAGAAACAAATCTTTTAAAAATTTATAGAAACTAGCTTCCAAATTACAAAATTGATAAATCCATATTGCTAGTGCTTTTAGACAGCTGTGATAAATCCAAGCATATAACAATCACTCATAAGAAAATAACTACCATAAAGATATATAATATTCAAATTCATTGTTTACAAAATGAAAAAACAATATCGTTTCAATTCTAAACTAATTGACAGTCCAAGTATTGAAAGAAGTATAATAATATTAAAATACAAGAATACACAGATGTATGAAAACAGCAAAAAAGAAAACCAAAGGCTTATAGCAACTACTGGACACCTACAAAACCTCAAAACTGTTGCAAAACAACAACAAAAAAAGTCACATAAATGCCATCAAGAACAGCAATCTCAGAAAGAGAGACAGAAACAACAAAGACAAGAGTTAACAGTGACTGTTGGCAGCAAAACAGGCTGTCCAGCACCATCAAACACATACGTGAAAGTGATTTTTTTTTCCCATCTAATGAAAAAAGATTCAAAGTGTTGGTTGTTACTGAATTAAGAATAGATTCAACAAGGCTTATAACTGAAACACATTGCAACATGCTGCTAAGCTTCAACCCATGTAGATGGTGACAAAACTCTGTTTCAATAGACAACTCAAGAAAATAGACCATAGATAGAATTATTATTGACAGATGTTCAGACTGGTAATTCATAATGCAGAGAACAAGCTATTATTTTCTTTTTAATCTTTTTTTTGAGTTGGCAATCATATATGACAAGCTAGAAATTCCCTAAGTAATACCAATTTTCAAAGAGAGAGGCTTCAAATTTTGGATTGTTTCTATTTCGAATAGTCCTTCTGAAGCTACATGCCTATACTTGGGACTCCTAGTCTACCTATGATTCCATATTAATTTTCAATACATAGGATAGAATTTGAACCTCCTTTATTTTTTCTTGGGTTGCCCTATGTTTGCCATACTCACCCTCTTTCTCGCTGACTGTGGACTATTTCCAATAAATTTAAACGCAAGCAAATTGATGCATTTATAAGCTTTTAAGCACTGAGCCATTTTTGGCACTTCAAATGACTCATACTTCAACAGTTGTGAAGGTTGTATTTGAAATAATTTAGAATAATTAAGGTCATTTATTCAATATGGAATCAGATAAGCTCAATTAATGAATGCAATAGGCTTTCCAAAGCAGGGCTTCAGATTCAAATTCCTAGCATATTCAAATGCCAACTCTAATACTCTAATATTGTCACCAAGGACCAATTTTGTCAAGCCCCACAACCAAAACAATTGAACCCAAATTGCCCCAATAATGTGCAAGAAAAAGAAGCAGGACAACCCAGATTCACGAAGCATCAGGGCCTCCTAGAACAATTCTCTGAGGGCCACTCTGCTAGAGGGAGTGAAGCTCTATGGGGTCTTTATAATAAAATTTTCACCTCTTGTAGCTGAGATCATGGGCTACGCAGGGTAGGGAAAACACATATTCAAGTGTCAACCAGGTATGATGATTCACTTTATTTGTAAGATTTCCTAAACAATAAACCAGTACTTGACAATTTGAAAGCATTATTGAAAAATTCACAGCAACAGTTACCCAACTAGAAACGAAATCTCTAGGCACATGCTATGCAAATAAAACAATTGCCCACATTATAGATGAGTCCATCCAGCCAAGGTTGCATATAATAAGCCTTTGTCATGGAAATTATCTCACTCATTAAAATAACAATCACCCATTTCAAAGCAGTAAATGCATCAAAACAGTGAGTAAACAACAGATGGAGCTCGAAAGGGGCAAAAAAATAGAAGCATACCCATTATTGTCGTAAGCTTTTTGCCTCTGCAAATAGTTGCTGAAAAGAACAACATGAAAATGTAAACAAAGTAATCACCACAAATGATAGCTTCCTTTGCCTTATTGCCAAAAGAACCTGACATTCACTATCTTCACGCCTTCAAATCTACTCGTTGACTGCAATAAAGGTGGAAGAAGCCGAAGACAAAAAAATAACACCATGGAGAGGAGCGTAAGGTTAAGAAAGCTTGAATTCCTTAGGGTTTAGACTTGAAAAGCGCAGGTTATGAAACACATAGCTGGAGGATAGTTTTCAATAGTATACGTGTGATAATTGAAGCCAAACAACATAGAACATTAATGCAATATATAAAGCTTAAAGTACAATTGATTGATGCTTTCTAAGGAGACCTTCAAACGTGGTTGGATATAATGCTTTGTTCAATATCTCAGACCTTCCTTGGCTTTGACAAATATCCACCGACTCCTAAATAGCATTATTGTTAATATGACCAAGGCTATGAGAAGCCCAACTGTATTTTAAGCTTGCGTCCTCAGTCCTAGAGAATGATTAGCTTAAGGAAACAAATTGTTCCAAGCGGTACAAGTGCTCAAAGACAATAAAAACACAATGAGATGGCTTCAAGAATCCCAAGATCTTAAATTCTCCTTTATTCAACATATATCAATAAATTAATAAAAAGTATTATTATTATTTTTAATATAAAAATATGCAAAAATATTATCAAAGCTTTAAAAAACAAAAATACGATCCTCAATTATTAAGCTTAAGTTATAACTTAATAATATGAAGACATGAAGATGCAGTTATGCCTGTCCCTACAGACAGTAGCTATCCAACGTTTCTGATTGACCATATATTGTTGATTGTCCATCTTTAGTTGAGATTGTTTTTACATATTACCACCAACTTATGGTTTGTTTTTTGTCAGTATTTCCTTCTTCAAATTAATAAATGAGTCATAATGAAATTTACAATTTAGTATTAGGATATACTTGTGATTTAGAATTTCATGTATTCCATTATTGATTGTTATGCAACCATTGCATTGCTCTATTGCCATTATGTACATATTGTCATTATGTACATCAATAGCCACTTCTTGCTTCAAATTCCTCCACCTTTTTAGAATGATGTCAATAATCGCATTATGTAATTATTGACATATCTTAGTGAAGGGATACACTAAGACCCACTTCTTTCTCACGACTTCAGGAGTACAAGGATACAACACATCAAACCAAGCCACTTGCAAAAGCACTATCTAATGGCCCTAAAGCTACACTACTACATTTCTAATTGTGCTTGTCTATTAACTATATTATTAATTTATAATTTCCAAGCATAACATAAATTTATACAATAGCAATTATGAGTTATAGCCACCACAATCATTCCTGTTGTTTATTATACTCCCGCCCCATTCCCAATCCTCTGTAGAATCAAGCTAAAATGCAAAAACTACATCTTCTTTGACTATAATTACTAGTACAAATTGTGTCTTGCAATTTCAGTCTAACCTAGTTCATCATATTTGACATTTTCCCCATCTTTAAGTTCTTGTCCTTCTGAGATTAACTGCGAACAAAAGTTCCAAGGGATATTTATATCATGGATTGATTATAAGCCACATAAATAACCTCCCATTTATGTCGAAAGATTGCTAATGGATGACTCTAGAAAAGGGGAGCTTATTTATATTGCTTAATGCTTTGAAAATTTTAAAAATCAATGCCTAGGCTATAATCGGGATAAGAACAGGCTTCTCTAAATACATGATTTGTTCCTAGTAAAAAAACTCAAGCATGCTTGTAAATAAAGGCTTATCTCTTTTTTTTGTACCTATATGTCTCTTTTCAAGCATTCAGAGTGCATTGAGCAAATGATGTTATTTTATTGCTTAATAACTAACTAGGATGTATCTTGTACCAAAATAATGCTGTCAGATATTATTTATCTTTCATTGAATATTTTCTTTTTGAATAAAATACTACTTAATAGGCTATGATAAATCTTCTACATGATATCATAGACACAGTTCCATTGATTTTTGAACACAATTTGGACCAAACACAAACTACCTACAGATGGTTTCTCTATATCAAAACTTTTTATATACTATATAGTGTACCTTAGCAAACAATGAATGATCCTTTCTATTACAATAATATGCTATTCCCATCTATTGTCCTATTTGTCGAAATGTGCCTACTGATATTGTTACTAATCCTAGTAAAACATACTCCTCAATTTCTTATACTACTACTATGCAATGTAGTAGTCTTCCTCTACTTCTTTGCATAGATTAGAAACTGGAGACATAAGAAATCAAAGCTTAGTGTGTCATGATAACATTCTTCAGTAGAAGTAGATATTGCAAAAAAGAAATGGACATAGTGCCAAGTCAATCAAGTTCTAAAGAACCTGTAAATCCAATTCAGCTAACTGAACAAGTTAAATTGAATCAAATGGGATTCAACTACTCTAAAAAGAAAAACAAATATAAATTTGTAAGAAGACATCCACGGGGTCATTTTGCAGCAAAAATTAGGGAGCCTGGATCTAAGAAACGTCGATGGCTTCGAACATTTGATACGATTGAAGAGGTTGCAAATGCTTATGAAAAAGTTGCTAGCTGCATGGAAAGAACTAAGGCAAGTACAAATTCCAAGTAGATCATTTGAATCCCACAGAATTCCTTTGCAGATGCTTTGTTGTCATCTTACGAAGAGGATTCTACAGCCACATCAAATCAACATTTTGTTGAAACTTCCAGATTCATGCGCCATCCACTATTTGATTATGTGTAGTAATTCAACACATATGATACAAAATTTTAAGGCCAAAGAAGCAGCGAGAAACTATGTTGACTCAAATACAGGTCTATTGGATGAAGTAATCTACAAATACTTTCCAAATTTACATTACACTACTGCTATTGAAGACAAGCAACAAAATGGTGGTACATATGAAGTGGCAAATGGAAAATTTGACAACTTGATAGCCACAAATTATGACAGTTTTTACATGAACCATGTGAAGGGTATGATTCTTAACACCAACTTTAGATATCAATTCTCTATGATATTACTTCTAAATCATAATAGTACCGAACAATAGACTATGTCATTTGATATGTAGATTTAGTGTTATTGTTTCTGATATTATTTCTTACTAATTAATTTCCTCTCCTACTATTTCTATAGATGATGCAACTACTATTGAGAGTTTTGCCAAGCAATCTCCAATGTTGTTTGAATATGATAGCATTTCCAACAAGATGAACACAACTGAATACAAATCAAGTCTTCAACATGTCCTCCAACATCCTCACATGGATACTAAGAACATAAACAAGAACATTGACAATGGATGTTGTTGTCTCACGAAGGAACCTACTAATTCCATTGCCATAGAACAACTCAACCACTGTGAGATCTATTCACAGACTACAATGGAAGTGCAAAAAATGAAGATTACAGTACAACATATGGAGAAAAGCATGAAGTTGTCGATGCAATCTAATGCAAAAATTATGCACAATTTCCCAACCATGCTCTCCTTTTTTTAGAGTTTCAATTTCTAGAGACATGCAAAAATGCATATAATTTTCATAACTTTGGAAATCTGTAAAATTTGACTGAAATTACTTTCTATTTCATATTACAATTCTAAATAAAAAATTGATTTTAAAAGAATTATTTGCTATAGATAGTTTTCTAATTTAATTTTAGGAATTTTCTATTTTCTTATGTTTACAATTCTTGTATATGCAAGTCTTAAAATATTAAGAATGCAAATGAATGTAAAATATTGTTGTCTACTTTTTAGTTTTTAAATGCAATGTTTTCCTTCCAAAAAAATATAGATCAAATATCATTTAAGTCAATATTTTTTACTCTTATAAAAAGTCCATTTGCACTATACTTTTTACACAAATTTATGCATTTATGTTTAACTCTTTTTCAACTTAGATTTATGCAGATAGTTTTAATCACTACAAATATTTGTATATTTCTCTGCAAGTAAAATACAACAAAATAAGAATAGTAATTTTCAATAATTAGAAATCCAAATATATTGTAATGACATTTGGGAATTAATTGTTGCAGAAGGCGAAGAGGGAAGTAACTAAGAAAACAACATAAAAAACCAATGAAAGCGAAACAAGTGGAAAAATCAAATGCATTACTAGACATGGGAAAACAACAAGTTATAGATGTAGAAAATTACCAATTCAAAAGTCATGCTCAACCTTGCAATATTGATATTGCATTAAAAGGCGAAGGACTATATAGAATGAGAACATTTCAATACAATGTAGGTGATTGTTTATTTGACTCACTAGAACTGCTACTCAATTATCATTACACATCAACCCAACTACGAAATGGAACTATTGATTTTTTCCTCACTTGTCTTGCAAAAAATGAGAAAGAAGCAATAAAGTCATATAACTATGAATTGGATCCACAAAACCTATGGCAATTACATGGTGTGCATGATCGCACAACATATCTTCATAGAATGCGATTATCTACAAAACCAGGTTCTCCTAACAAAGAAATTGGACTATGGGGAGATGTATTTTGCATTCAATGGTTCTCCAAATGGCTAGATATACAAATATGTCTCTGGTCAATGACAACAGCCAAAAACTATTTGCAATTCAACAAATCAGCCCTTGGAGAGCCCTTTTCAATTGTCTTTCATGATGCAAATGCTTCCAATGGACACTTTGAGCCACTTCTAAGGAGTAAAAAAGAATCTTTAAAATACCAACCTTCAACAAAACTTCATCAACTCAAACAACTCATTAGGAATAATAATTACAACCAAAATACCAAACATTTTAAACAAAAAAATATATTAAAACAAGCATCACAAATTGAAAAGGCACAAATGATAGATGTAGAAAATTATCAAATCAAAGGCCAAACTAAAGTTTTTGACATTGATGTTGTACTTAAAAATGAAGGACTTTTTAGAATTAACAATTTTAAGTACAATGTTGGAGATTGCTTGTTTGACTCATTAGAGCTCTTACTAAATTATCAGTACACATCAAACCAACTGCGAAATGGAACCATTGATCACTTCTTATCTTGTCTTAAAAGATGTGAAAAAGAAGCAATTATATCATTCCACCGTGACTTGAACCCTCAAGCTCTACATGAATTACACCAAGTACAAGAACCTGAAACATATCTATGCAGAATGTGACTATCAACAAAACCAACTATACTTGACAAAGAAATTGGACTATGGGGAGATATATTTTGCATTCTTTGGCTATCAAAATGGCTTAATATACAAATATGTATCTGGTCAAAGACGACAGGTAAAAAGTACTTGCACTTTAATGAATCAATCAATTAACACTCATATTCCATTCTCTTTCACGATGAAACTCCTTAAAGTGGACATTTTGAACCACTTCTACCACACCTTACATACAATCTAAACTACCAAGCACCAACAATACTCACACAAAATAAACAATTTGTAACAAACAATAACCAAAATCAAATATTACATCCAATTAAAAGAAAAAGCTAGAAAATTTCAACAATACTTCACTATGCAGAATGAAAAAGCAAATACGCAACAACCAGTCAATCATATCTACAATGTTAAAGGAAAAGACCTCACTCTCACCAATAGCAATATTTGAAAAAACAATCCAAGACACACCAAAATATGCATGTGCAATTTGTCAAATGTTGTATTTCAACAAAGACATTAGGATTTTCAAAGACAAATACAAACAAAGTTATTGCAATTTAATACAATCTACTAATCCAATATTAGAATATTCTATTTGTCAAAAATGCCTTACATCATTGAAACAAAACATACTTCCTAAATATGCAACACACACAATATTCGAACAAACAAACCATTGAAATATGTGCAAACTCTATCACAATTAGAAGAACGACTTGTCTCACTTAGAATTGCATTTGCCCAAATCTGGGAACTAGGATACAAAAGATCGCAAATATGATTAACTGGTTCCATCATCAATGTTCCAGTCAACATGAACATTATACAAAAAGCACTACCAGAATCTATTGATCAAACATCAACAATTACAATTTCTCTAAAGAGACGATTAGAATACAAAAATGCATTCCAAAAAGGCATGGTACGACCAAATACTATCATGCATGCATTGACCCAATTAAGCGAAACAATTCTTTACAAAATGGAAAAGGTTGAAATAAAAAAAGATTGGGAAGAAGCATTTCAAATCAATGATCAAAATGAACAAAGCAATGAAGAAAGTACAACAGAAAGTGAATCGGAAAGTGACACAGAGCATCAATATCCCTCTGAATCTTTAATCCATGGATTCACTGAATCTAGATCTATACATAAAATGAAAGACAAAATTATAGAAATAACACCTGCACAAGGGAATTCTCCTATTGGAATCTTTAAAGATAAATATTCCGAACAGATGAATTTCCCTACACTATTTTTTGGCAATCCACGTGATGATGACATTGTCAAAAAAATCACATACCAAAAAATTGCACAATGGGAGTTACTACATTCAAATATAGACAATTTTCCTACCACATAACAAACATATTTTTCAAGACCATTAAAATTCTCATACAACAAGTTATGTCTACAATGTGGATAAGAATTCGTAAAGGTCAACTAAAAGGAAGAAAGCTAGTAGTTAAAGATGTCAAAGACAAACCCAATCTAGAGAAGATACTCAAATCAGATATTGGCTATAATGATTTCAAAAGGATACGAACATCCCCTGATTATTTACAACAACTTAAAAAAAATGTATTTGCAATGATACGACAACTAGGACCACCTACTTTTTTTGTTACATTTACTAGTGCAGAACAAAATTGGGATCCTCTATCCAATACACTTGAACAATTACATAGTACACATCAATCAAGATCACAAGAAGTACCTTCTAGCCAAAATCAAAATAAAAAATTCAATCTCATAAAAAAAGATCCAATTACTTGTGCATGTTACTATAGACATAGAATAAATGCAATCAAAAGATTAATATTTACAGATGATTCTTTCTTTGGAAATATCTTAGACTATTTTTCTGTAACTGAATTCTAGAATTGTGGAAATGAACATGATCACTTTCTTCTATGGATAAGAAATGCACCTATCTATGGAAAAGATAGCAATGCAAATATTATAGACTTTATAGACAAGTACATAACTTGTAGCACAGAGCATCTACAACCTCATATAGCTATATTACACAAGCATCATCATACAAAACAATGTAGGAAAACAAAAAAATCCATCTGCAAATACAATTTCCCATTGCCCCCAATGAACAAAACTATAATACTCGATCCACTGGGAGACAAGAATGAAGATATAATTTCAACTGCCAAGAATATCTATTCAACCTTGGAAAAAGAAACATATGAAACATCCTTCTCATTTCAAATGTTCCTAGATCAAATGGATATCAATGAGGACAAGTATATCATGGCTATAAGATCAACACTCCATAGGCCTACACTACTATTACAAAGGAAACCATCGCAAATATGGAACAATAGTTTTGCAAAGAAAATACCACAATTATGGAAAGCAAATACAGATGCATAATTTGTTCTCAATGCATATGCAACAACAATGTATTGTAGCTCTTACATGACAAAGATTGACAAAACAATGACACAAGCATTCCAAAGAATACGTAAAGACCACCAAAATAACAATATTGATGCGATAAAGATGATAACTAGGCTCGGAAATGCTTTACTTAATTTGCAACAAATTTCTTCACAACAAGCTGCTCACATTGCCTTATCACTTCCACTAAATTATTGCTCAAGGAAATGTATATTTATTGATACAAGGCCTGAAAACGATCGCACTTTTATTTTGAAATCAATAAAACATATAGCCAAAGAACCAGATGAATCAGAAAATGTAATTTGTAAATCTTTAATAGACTACTATGTAAAACGACCCCTACATATTTTGGGCATATGCCTTGCAGAATTTGTTGGAAATTACAACAAGAATGGCAATAGAATCGAACCAAAGACAAAATAAAATGTTATACACTTTATCAATTTCACTAAGCATGTTGATCTAGAAAATCATTGTAGAGAGCAATTACTACTTTATGTCCCCTTTACAATGCATGAGAATACATTGAAACATAATTTCAATTCATGGAAAAATGCTTACATACATCATGAGAAAACAATTTAGCTTAACCGTGCAAAGTTCAATTACAATGTTCACTCTGCATGCGGTGACATCGACACAGCTATACAAGAACTAAATGCTCAAGATGAAAACAATGTCAATGACAATTATGTCAAACACAATAAAAAAGCTCAAGAGGACTATGACATACAAGTAGATTTCCAAAATACTAACCACATCAACTTAAATAGTAAAAGTCTCCATACAATTGAAATTATACAGCACCCCCAGATAATGGAAAACAATGAGTACTACAAATTATGACAAATGTTAAACAAAGAGCAACAAGCAATTGTAAAGGACATTGTATTAAAAAAAATGAAAGATATTAAACGTCCACTACACTTATTCTTGACTGGTGGAGCTGGAACAGGCAAAACTTTCACTGCAAAAGCCATATACCAAGCACTCCTGTGCATCTACAGTCATTCTATTGACAACGACCCGGATAAGCCTAAGGGACTACTAACTGCTTATACGGGAAAAATAGCTTACAACATAGGTGGAGTAACACTACACTCAGCGCTCCACATACCTTTCAACAAATTAGATTTCATTCCATTGAATACTGAAACATTGGATACAATGTCAAAGCACTATCAACAACTGCGTGTCCTTCTCATTGATGAAATCTCATTAGTGGGTTCTACATTTCTATGCTATGTTGACAAGCGGTTACGAGATATAATGCAAATTCCAACTACATACTTTACAAATCTTGATACAATCTTCTGTGGAGATCTTTACCAAGCGCAACCTGTACTTGACTCTAATGTTTTTGAAAATAAACCAACAATCTCTGAACTAATGCTTTACAATTTCTGGAATGACAATATAAAGTGTTATTCTTTGATCTCTACCATGCGACAAAGAGATGAGAAATTCATAGTGATTCTTAATAGAATTCATGTTGGATCACAAACAAATGACGATTTGCATTATCTTAATCACCATTGCTTACATCTACCACCGAGGGATCCAACATTCCCTTTTCTCTTCTATAGAAGAAAAGATGTTAACGAACACAATAACAAAATGCTATCAATGATTCCTAGAGATATCATTCTATTAGATGCAAAGGATGAACATGAGGATAACTATGATGCAATAAGATCATACAATCTTAGAGCTACTCTACCGACTCAAATATGCATCAAACCAAATATACTTGTAGAAATATATGCTGGAAACTACAATACACAGGATGGTCTAGTCAATGGTTCAGATGGAATCTTCAAAGCATACACAAAACACAATGACTTGGATATAGTTTGGATCAAATTTAATGACACAAAAATTGAGCAACAACAAATCAAAAAATTGGCATACTATTATACTAAAAACATTAAGAAAGATTGGGTACCCATACTTCGCATTTCTAGGCCCATCCACACATCAATCATTAAAAAAATAATTACAATTAGAAAACAATTTCCAATACAATTAGCTTGTGCAAGAACTATACATTGATCCCAAGGACTTACAATGGATGGTATGGCATTTGATCCAAGTGGGATTACACAACATGGAATAACCTACACAACACTATCACGAACAAAATCCATCCAATCATTATTCTTGCTCAAACCTCTAAATGTAAAAAATTTCAAAGTCAAGAAAAAAGTAGTCCTCGAAATGCAATGCCTTGAAACAAATGCCCAATGGATATTTGAAAATAAAAAAAAACTTCATAATAACATCCCAAAAATTTGTATGTGCACATTGAACACACGTTCCTTACGTGCACATATAAATGACATTCTAAATGACCATGACATAATGGCATCTAATATCTTATGTTTGCAAGAAACACACATGCATCCATCTGAAACTAACAATATGTTTCAAGATTTCAATTCCTTTGGTCTATTAAACATACATGGAATTTTGACTTTAGCTAAAAGAAAATTTATTATATCTAAAACAACACAACATACAACACCAAACATTGAATCCATCACAATAGCAATAACTCAAACTAACGCTGAGTTGAATGTCTGTAATATCTATGCAAGACCCAATACTCCAATCTCAGAACTCTTAATAATGATTGATACAATACTTACACATATAAACATGCAAAACATCTTTTATATTATAGGAGACTTCAATATAGACATGAATATAGAAACAAAAAAGAAAAAAATACTGTCTAATCATATGGAAAAGAAACAAATAAAATTCATATTAAATGAAATGCACACTATAAACAAACCACTAATTGACCATGTATGGTGTAATTCACACACACATGCATCTTCCACCTACAAATTGGAAGCATATTGGACTGATCATCTTGCCACATTCATAAATTTTAATCCTAATCAACAAAATTACTATACTTGACATTCTCACTAACCACATTAAAATATTGGTCCTCTTCTACAACATTGCTACATTACTATGATTATTTCTATTATGCTACCTATCTTAACCCAAATTCTTGTTTCAAAATTGTATGCTTATTTCATCATTTTTAACAAATATACTAATGCATCTATACAAAAACCAAATAATTTTTGGGTCTTTGCAGTGAAAACCAATTACTTCTCTAATTGTTCAAACATATTACCCTACATGATATTTAACATAAATTACTAGAATTTCATTGTAGTCAATCTAACACCAGGGATTATTATTGTAGGAAAACAATGGAAAGTAACAAGAGAACAAGCAAGAAACAAGCAAGAAACAAGCAACAGCACAACCAGAAACACCCAAAAGGTAGTCAAGACACAAAATTAAATTTCCAATCTGCTAATTCGCTTTTGCAATGCTCAAGCTTTTCTATTATATTTTGTACAGATCAAAAATTGGAAGCCTCCATTCCATATCCATTGATGATCTAAATGCACGAAAAGCTGGAAACACTTTTGAAGGTGATGTAATTGTAGTGTACAAATCCAACCTGGACAAAGTGAACCAATCACGTGAATTGCTCCATGCAGATTTGACAGATGATAAAGCTGAAATGACAATAACTCTTAATGCTACTGGCCATCTTATCAAACAACATGAAGATAAAATCATTCCTGGCTCTGCAATCCGTATATCAAATTTCCAACTTGCACACAAAACAGATTATGATCGTGGTGACTGTGACTGCATTATCATTTTGCAAGAAACAAGCATAGTTGAGGTCATACCCTGCCTATGTGAAGAATATAAGTTCATACCAGACATGACAATTCAACAGTTACTTACAACAACAAATAACTATCCAATTGGAATAGTTGCTGCAATAGTTCTCTCTACAAAAAGAACAGCATCACACTTTCTACTTGACATCAAAGATGGTCATTCTGACATGGACAAAGCACAGGTACATAGATGCTTCATTCACTTCTCCTCAACAACTTTAAATTCATTGCTTTCTTCTTTTTATCTACAATCCATATATTAAATCTAATTTACTCGCATTTAACAAACAATTATAGTTAGACGACAGTTTCACACAATAGTTCTTAGAAATGGAAAACCTAGTGCGAGAAGACAAGTTTCCACCAATGTTATTCAAAAATATTGTAAGACAAAAAGAGCCAGACAACAAATTCATAACCGGCAAAGCAACATATATTTGTAAACTACACAACAAAAGAACAATGGAAAGGCTACAAAAACTCATCCAATCAACATTTCAGGTAATCATTTCAAATTTGTTACTTTCAAAAAATATTATTAAATTTTCTCCCCTACATAACAATACTGTTTCCATATATGTTTCAAATACAAGGAATTTGAAAAGTTGCCAACCCATTGTCCAACCCCTTCCATGCATTTTGTGCCAACTGCAACTTCAAGTTTGAAAATTATGGAACACTAGAAGACCAGGTTGCCTTTTGTGCAAGATGTAATGATGATGTGAACTATATATTCTCCCCTTTTCTAAAAACAATTCTTATACCTGAAAACAAACAAATAATACATTGCTTTGCCGATAAATCCATTGTCCAAATGTTACTACCTGAATTGCATAACACCACCTATGAAGACTACATTGATGACAAATCAAACATCATCTTCATGTTACGGGATTTATCGGCAAAGGGGAGCTTCACGTTGAACCATAACAACATCATTATCAATGCCAACCATCTTCATGAATAATCAACAAAATCATTATAGGTACGTAAACTTTTTGCCTTTAATATTTACGTCTATGCAAGTCAATATTGTGCTATATAACAATTTTCACTTCCTAAAACCCGCACTTACTACTTGCAGGCAACATATCTGCTTGGAAAAGGGACACTATAAGCACTTCTTCAGATTGCACAACACCTATAAAAGTTTCCTACAATTTTAATTTAGAATACTACATGTAAAATACTACAAGGACATTTCTTTCTTTAAAGTTTAATTTTCTATGATCCTTATGACTATAAGCAAACTCTATAAATATATATTTCTGTTTCTAATCATACTACATCCTTATTAATGTGATTCAACTAAGTATTTCTATGGTGTCAAGTTTCAAAATATTTATTTCCTAAGTTTACTATGTCAACTTATATCATGTGTACTTATTCAAAAAATTATCTCAATTATCTATGTTTGATAACATTGCATTCCAAACTTGACTACATTTATATATTCAAATTTTATAAAAATTACACATTCATAACATGTTTTACTATAATTAGATGATGACCACATTAATCATTCACTTATACTACAATTCAATTACTTCTGGAAAAAATTCCTTGTATTCAATTCCATAATATCAATATTTCTACAAAAAATGCGCTCCATATGTCTTTATTCCTTCTAATTCTCCCCACCACCTACTAACAATTTAACAATCGACAGGAACATGACACAACTGCGTCTCTTGTTTCTTTACCTTTTGTGTTTGGAATTTTTCAAAATCTTAAAGAATTTCATTTATGATGTTAGAAGTCTTTGTTGAAGACAATATGAATACATTTAGATTTATAAATGGAAAAGATAGTTTATATTGTTAATATTATTGATTTAAAAAAATATTGAGGGAGAAATTATTTATATAAATAATTTGCATTTAATTAAATAAGTAAAATAAATTAGTAAATCATTAATATGAATTTGAGATTTAAATTGAAAATCAAAGGAAATGTAAGAATTGAATAAATTAAATATATTGAGATTTAGTTTTAATTTTGATGTAAATATCTTTGTTTAGATGCAAGGAGCTCTTTGTCAATGTTATGAAATTTTACAATTTATTATTGACATGTGAATTTAAACATGCATTGTTTGGAATCACTTATATGAGTATGGAAGTGATATTCACAATATGTAGCCTTGAACTAAATGCATGGATATAAATCCTATAATTTACGAATATGATTTAGTATAATTTTATATCTCGAAATATGTTTATATTGATTTTTGGTGTCTGGGTTCATGTAAGTGCATGTGATGTAAAATTAAGAATTTTTGGGGAATGTGTCAAATTGCAAGTGTTAAGTTCTCCTTTGTCAAACCTCTTTATATAGATTGACTTTATGACTAAACACAAAATAAAGATTTACTTTAGCTCAAAAACTTAAGTGCAAAGGAGGTGGGGCTAGAAATTGCCCCACCAACTTAGACTTTTTTCTACCAGTTGTCAATCATATGAAGTTTTAAAATTCTCACAAATTATTATTTTTTATATTTAATATTAATTTAAGATCTTGAATTGAATATGCAAAATAATAAAAATTTTGAGACTGCCAACTTCCATAAATAAAGGAACTTAAATTGTGTTACAAAATTCATGGGACCACCCATTTTAAAATAATGCTAGAAAATCTAAGCAACACCCATCAAATTTTTTTAGGAAGCCCCCCTCCATGGGACCTCATCCTAAGCCTAGTCACTTCCAACTTTCTCGTTCTTTCTATAAGAATATACTAACAATTGCAACTTGGTGTGCAATGGGTATGTCGATGGTTTTTTTTTTAATTTAGAATTTGTATGGATAGAGCTTAGTATTTGACATTATGTATAGTGGAATGTAATTGTGAAATGCTTTGAATTAAAAAGAATTTTTTTTTTAAATAAATGTTTTTTTTTTTGTGTAGGAAGATGAAATAAAAATGTTTATTAACGATGGTATATATATATATAATGTTTAAAATTGAATAATATTGAGTATACATTCAAAACATTAAATTAATTATTATGCATGTTTATAATATAATTTATAAACTATGAATATTAATGGAAATATGGAAATAATATTTAATTATTTACTCTCTTTCTTTGTATAAAGTGTAATGATTATTTTGATTAGCTAAATTTAGTGTATTTAAATATATTTTTCTAAAATATAATAGTTTTTTTAATTTGGTTTTTTTGTTTTTTGTTTTTAACCTTTATTTTATATTGGATTAATTAGATCTTTTTCAATAACCTTGCATCATGCTAACACATTCTCAACCATCGATGCCTTTATAACATGATTTATACACTTTGAACATTAGTGGAAAATTATAAACAATATCTAATTCTTTGCTTTCTTTTTTTTTGTATAAAGTGCAATGATTAATTAGATAAGGTAAATTTAGCATAGTAAAATACTTTTTTGTAAAAGATATAATTATTATTTTAATTTGTAAAATATAATAATTATGGTTTTTTTAATTTTCTAGTGGAAATGTAGAAAGAATATTGATTCTTTGTTTTCTTTCTTTGTATAAAGTGTTTTATTTTATATTGGGTTCATGGCATGGTCAAATCTTTTTTAATACACTAGTCAACCATCATTCTACCACAGTCTTAATTGTCGATCATTAAAACCAACTAATAATGTTCATAAAAGAAATGCCGAAGTAAAAGTTATATGGACATTAAATTCTTTTCCTTTTAACTCTCCCATCTCCCTAGCTATTTCAGAATTCCTTAGAGAAAGAACATGATATTTTTGCTCTATTCTAGGGTTACAAGGAATATTATTTGCACCTGTTGTAGGGATTCATCGTTGCTCTGCCCATCGTGCCTCTTATCAATTCATGCCACCTCTAGAGTTGCACTCATGCCCAGAGCTGGGTCTTGGATCTCTACCTTGGAAATGTGCCCTATTCTGCCATCTATTTCGTTATGGAAATGTGGGTCTTCTGTCCAAGATTTTATGTGGATCTTCCCACCCCTAGTTGCACTATCGCAATTGGGGTTGTTTGGTTCTCTTCACTCTTCCATTCCAGCCACGACGATGCCAAACTCCACCATTTCTACTTACCTCTGGTTTAAAACACCCGAAGTGCCATTTTCGCTCCATCATGTTCCTTCCTCTATTTCATATTAAATTTTAATGTTTTCTAGATTGTATCACATAAAATTTCATATGAATTAATTGTGTGTATACACATATATCAATTGATATGTACACCAACAAATGCATATAAAATTTTATATGTATAAATTATATTGGTGTACATATCAATTGATAATTTTATATATTCATTGATGTATCAATCAATATTAATTATATAAATCTAGGGTTTACATATAGTATCATATAATTAAAATTTATATCTATTTAATGTTGGCGCCTAATATTATTGATATTTGGGTGGGTGCATGAAGTTGGGTTACAATTTTGTGGCCAATTTCAAAAACAATTTGAAAACTCATAATGTGAGCGCGTTATAACGTGCTTGCGTTATGAAAATTTAAAAGAAAAAAAAAAGTGAGTGATTCATTTTATGTCGACTGTTCTTCTGCTCTACCTGCAGCCAAAAACCTTCATTACTGTGCTCGCGTTCTAGGAGGGATTGAGCCAAAATCTTCAACAACGGTTGCTATTTATTTGCAAGGATGGCACCACGATGACGAAGAGGTGGGAGAGGTAAGTATTGTTTGCTATTTGTTTTGAATTTCTTAGTTTTAGGTTGATTTTGTTAGTTTAAGGTTATATTTGATATATAAATTTTTGAATTTGTAGGAGATGCAAATGAACCCGCAAACCCACAAAATCCTCAACAAGAAGAGCAACCAAATCATGAACAAGAAAATCAACCTCAACAACAACCTCCACCAATCCCTCAACACCCTCCTGGAACTCAACAAAATTTAATGAGTGAGATTGAGAGCAATAGAAAACAAATTGAGGATTTTATTAGTAGGTTGAGTGATCCAAATGGTTCAACCACAAAAAGAATGACGGTCCTAGCAAATTCATTGAAATACATGTTAAAAAATGTGGATTCAATTAGCAAACAAATAACTGGATGGCAAGATAGGAGGCAGGTGAGTAGGGCATATTATGCAGATAAACTATCATATAAACAAGTAAAGGATTTAAAAATTACAAAAGGTGATTTTTGTTCATTATTCACTGACCCACACACAAATTAAAATCTTACCCTCAATGCGAAGAGGTTTCCTATTCATTGGTGTCACCACCAAGAGATTAGGTACCGTTTTTATGATAGGTGGTACATGGTCTCTGATGACCGACCGTGCAACAATTGTGAAGTCCCCTAGTATTTTCTTATAAACTATATAGTGAGTTCATACTGAACAAAATCCCAAATTATTTTGATATGAGGGACTTCTATGGGAGAGGTGGGGGGTCGGCTTAGGACAGGCCTGATGTATAGCCGGATCCTACATGGAAAGGGATACGAGCTCTCGCTAGGCTGCCTCGTGAGCATGTTGTTATGCCTTCCATCGCGAAGGAGAGTGTCAGCGTAGAGACATTGTAGGAAATCAACACTTTGACCTAGAGTGCCATCCATCATACTAGCCCTATTCTATAACGCCATGAAGAGGAGTCTTCGAGTGGTGGCCTTCGAACCCATGTGTGTCAATCTTGCAGGGTAACTTGTTCATATGACCCCACTGACACTCAAGAGGCTGCTGTAGTGGATCTGTATGTAGCTACACAGATGGAGAGGGTGGTTGACATTTTGCATGATGTGTATGGAATTGATACTCGGGTAAAGGTTAGCATGTTCATTGAATTTAATTTATTAAATTTCAATTTTGAAATGCAAGATTAACTAATTTAGTTTTATGATTTTAATAAATTTGCAATGTCACAGTGTTGAGACTGGATACACCAGCCCTCCACCTACTTATTTTTGCAGTACACCTATCAGCAGGGTATTTAACTAGTAAACAATTATAAATTTATTACATGTTAATAGCATTGTTTTACGAATGGTATTTTAATATGTGATTTTGGATGTTGAACAGGGTAATATTGGAGGTTTCGAGGGAACACCTCCTAGTGCCAGTGGACTTACTCAAAACTTTACGTAGGTAATAGAATAAAGAGTTTAACTAATGAATTGTACTTAATAGATTTGTGTAGTTTATATTCATATCATTAGTTACATTGCATTGCACATCATTCAAACTCAAAGCATTACTTCACATTCCATAACTAATAACTAGATGTTGATAGATGACAAAATTTCAACTTCAATATATAGTTTTTTAGAAAGTCAACATAAGCAACTTGATGCAATTTCTTCACATGGAGGCATGTGCTTGCAAAGGTGCACATGCACGACAAACTATGGATGCTTTGAAAAAATCAATGAAACCATAATCGTAAGCAATAGCATAGACAAGGCAGTTAGTAGTTTCAAAAAACGCCTCGAAGAAATGCGGTCTCATGGCACGATGGAATTCCATTCCATCACCATGAGACCACATTTCTTCAAAATGCTCACCACCTTTTCTATGATACCACATTTTTCATACATGTGCACCAAAGCATTTTATCAAACTACTCATGCTTCCTTGTTGCTATGGCTAAAAGCCTAAAATAAATGCTTTCCAACAAACTATGGATGCTTGGAAAAATATCTATCAAAGCATAATAGTAAGCAATAATTTACCATAGAGAAGGCAATGAAATTTTTGAAAAAATGCCTAAAATAAATGCATTCTTATGGTGATGGAATGCCATGATGTGCATTTGTTTGTAATGGAATTCCATCACCACGAGAAGCCATTTATTTTGAGGCATTTTTTCAAATAGTTCAAGTTGCCTTCTCTATGCCACCATATTTTTCGTACATTTCTATGAAAGAATTTAATCAAATGATTCATCGGATTGCTGCTATGGATAAAAGCTTAAAAACACGTCCTTTCGAACAAGATATGGATAGGGCAAATAGTAACCATGATAATTAGAAATATATAGTTTAATAAGTACTCAAAATTTTGTTCATTAGATCTCATACACTATAAGTCATGACATGGATAGCTATTGTAACTTTTTTGTGATTAAATAATGTTTTGTTTTATTTTCAGATGTTGGTTGTGGAAATACCACCAAATGTTACGAGGGCAATGGATATCGATGTTTCATCCACTATACAATCCTCAATGGCTCTGACAGGGGAGGTATGAGGCAAATTACTAAATTTCAATTTACATTCGTTGTTATAGATGTTAGTTTGAGTAAAAAATCAAACCAAATTATTGATTCGTAGTCTAATTTCTATTTGGATGGTTTATACAGGGCTTGAGCACGCCTCAGTATCATCGTGCAAATATTTCCCTCGTGGAGAGTGATCGTGAGATGGCCGTAAGTGATTTTTTTTTAAATATATCATTTTTTATAATGTAATTTCTATATATTAATGTCTTTACTTTTTAAATTGTAATAGTTAAAACTTCACCAAGAGCTTACCGCTAGTAGGAGGAGCAGCAGGAGCACTCCTTGAGTGCAATAGAAACAAGTGACAGACCTATCGCCATTTGATTGACCAACAAAGGGAAAGAGTTTATTTCGAGAGCCTAAAGAGCAATGACTTTTGATTCCAGAGCCCTTTGTTGTATGCCTACATGGAAGTTTTGTACATATTTTGTAATGGATATATTTGACATTGTATGCCTATATGGCATTCTTGTAAGCCTATATGGCTATTTTGTACCTATATTTTATACTTATATTGACATATATCATTGATGTATGCATACATGGCTATTTGGTTAATACAAATCTTTTTTATCAATGGTGTCTATATTTGCATGTTATAAATTCATGGTTCAATAGATATGAGTTACGTGTATTCAAGTGTATACTTTACAATGTGCGTGTATTCATTGTGACTTATGTATGTTCCAATGTATACTTTGTGACTTACGCATTTTCATACGTATACCTTGTATTCGTGCATATACTTTGTATTAATTTGTGTATACCATGTATTCATGTGTATACTTCAAGGCATATGTGTTTTCTACTACTTGTGCTTCCCTTATTCACATGTACATGCTTGACTTATTCACGTGTATACTTAGTAATTGGTTAGCCATAACATTGATCATTGCTATCCTTCATGGTTTGTCTTGAATAAATTGATTGATTGATGGTAAACAACTTTATCTAAAAGCAAAAAACACGTTTTCAATTGGTAATCTATGAAATGATTGATAAAAAGATTCCAATATATTTAATCCTTTGATTGGAACAACTCAATTAAGCAAAGGATATGTATAATACTTTTCCTTTTAGATTAGTAATGCATGGAAGTTTCAAAAAGTATCCTTAATATTACATAAAGATGTGTTTATACACTTCAATTGTGCACTCACCCTTTGGCTCTTTCAAAGAAAAATCTGCCTATGCCATTGTTACACTGCATAGGTAAACCATATTTTGTATTGTGGAGCTATATTAAGCTACGACTCTCAAGACTAATGTAACAATGATACAAAATTATGTTTGAGACTGCAAGAAGACATCAAAATGGCTAGTGTACTAAACAAATTCTTATGATTTATGAAGAACACTAATAACTCTACTCAGTTGGCTTCTTTTTTCAAAATCATACAAATTGAACCCTAGCATAAATAGACTATGTATATCAAGCTACCACAATTCAAGTTTCAACGATGAATATTTATGATGCATGTTTTAAATGACAATCAAGTTTATGGTGGTTTTGTTGTTTATATAATGTTATGTGATATTCTAATCCAAATTCATGCTTCTAGGCTGCATATATATTTATATTTTTTTTTCACATGATTTTTGTACCAACGAACCCAAAACGAACCAAACCCCCGTCCAAAAACAATTGGCCTAACTGGCGAACCGAACCCTCAAACCCAAACCTAAACCTCAAAACCTATTCCAACACTCTTCATTTTTCTTGCAAAAACTTAATTGACCACCAAATTATGCTGCCTCTTCACTTTGCCCACTTTTAATCCCTCAAACATCTATTTTTCATTCAAAACCCCTATTTTCCCAACTAGGGCATCATGCCATAACATACTTTTGACCTCCCCTATCTTTTTAAACCTTTTGAGCACATAAAACTCCACAACCTCACCCTATTTCCAACCTATTCTAACTTATTTTCAAGTAATTTCTTCTTTTCACCTCTTCTAGGCTTGCTTTTAAGCGGCCTCGATTTTTAATTTTGAACAGGGGCAATGTTAGTAATCTCTTCCAATGCCTTTACCAATGCTATTTTCTTATTCATACTCCCTATCCTACTTATATCAGACCCATATCACCGAGACACAACCTGAACAATAGATGGAATGGCCTATTTCAACATATTACACTCGAACCCTTAATGGATCAATCCAGTTGAACATAGCTCAGAGCGATTCTGTATGTTTGGGTGTGAAAGAGGACCATGCCTAGCATAAACATACCTATTTAGATGCGTTGGAATAGTTCGTTTGGTCACACGAGTTGCAGAATAAAAGTTGCATCACTTTGCAACTTTCCACTGCTTCCATTTGACACTTTTTCCATCAAGTAAAACTGGAAACCAAAGGAAAACCACTCTGAGATAACAAAAACTGAGAGAAGTTATTGTAGAGGGGCCCAACACAATCCCATAGGATCAGATGAGAAGTTTCTAAGTGTCATGGTATCCGAGTAACAACATATTGAAGTTTGTAGTCATTTTGCACTTTGGACCCTTAAGGGATCAATCCAGTTGAATGTAGCTCAAAGTGATTTTGCATGTTTGGGTGTGAAAGAGGACCATTCCTAGTGTAAACATACCTATTCAGATGTGTTGGAACAGTTCGTTTGGTCACACGAGTTGTAGAACGAAAGTTGCACCACTTTGCAACTTTCTAGTGCTTCCATTTGACACTTTTTCCATCAACTGAAAACTAGACACCATAGGAAAGCCACTTTGAGATAACAAAAATTGAGAAAAGGGTATGTGTAGGATCATCATGGAAAAAACATGCCCTTAAGTGGCAAAAAATTTAGAAAAATCAGAGTAGGGCAACTTGACGTAAAAATTTGAATAAGTTATCTATATTATTTCAAAAATATGCAACAATAGAATCTGTAGAAAATTTAATGTAGTTTCTAAACTACTAGGTTTGTTTAAAAAAAAATCTATTTGGTGAAAATTTGAAATTTCAATGAGTAATTACTTAAATTTCAGGAAAAAATAAGAAGTAGTTGTCTGTCTGACCACCCTAACCACAGTAAAATGATAATATTTTTTTATAAGATTTTATATATAAGTAGAGGACTCATGTCCCAATGTGATGCATATTTTTTTGTAATTTTTTTCTAAGTAAATAATTAATTATGAATTTTATATTACAACTTTTAAAAATTATGAAAACCTCGTATGTCTAACCACCTTAACTTGGTCAAAGCTTCATGAAATTCAATTTTTCTTTTTTTAATCCTATAGTATGCGAAGCATAGAATGTGACACACATTTTGCATTCAAAAAATGTGATACCATTTGAAAACTATAGATGTTTTTCAATCAGCCTATCAATCAAGACTTTAGTCGTAATTCGAATTGAAAATAAATAATAACTACTTATTAAATTCAAAGTAAAGAATAATTTATATTGGTGGAAAGTTGAGAATCTCCTCTAAAAACCCTTTTCGTTTCATCAATTTTGGGTAAAAAAAATTTGTCAGCCACATACCCATCATATTGCCACTTTTTGGTCCATCATGATCCTGCACATACCCAAAAAGGTTATTGTAGAAGGTCCCAACATGATCTCATAGGATCAGACGAGAAGTTTCTAAGAATCACGGTATATGAGTAACAACATGCTGAAGTTTGCAGCCATTTTGCACTTTGGACCCTTAAGGGATCAATCCAGTTGAACGTAGCTCAAAGCGATTCAACGTGTTTGGGTATGAAAGAAGACCACACAGTGTAAAAATACCTATTTGGACGTGTTGGAACTGTTTGTTTGGTCATACGAGTTTCAGAACGAAAGTTGTACCACTTGGCAACTTTTCACTACTTCCATTTGACACTTTTTCCATCAACTGAAAAATGGACACCATAGGAAAACCATGTTTCTTTGTACCATCATTAAGATCCAATAGACCACCTTGCATAAAGGCTACTAAATTATCCCTATTTACAAAGAGACGGCCTTTTAAACACTAGATCTTCACTTAAACTCCTGAAACAACATTATGTTATGTGTCAAAACCTCCAATTCCATGATTTGTTTCCAAGTCCAAGACCTCTACACCCCTAATACACCAAACCCTCTATTTCAAGCAAAATACTTGGGGTTTTAATGAAACTCCTATCTCCCGCACCTGCCATACCCAAAAAAACCACCAAACACACTTACCTGACCTTGTACATGGTGAATAATACATTACATGGACAATCCTTCCCACATTTTGTCAAAACACCACTTGAAACCCTCATTTTCATCATGAAAATACCCTGCTGCAGCCCTAGAACATCATCCCAAACACCCAACCTTGAATCCACAACATTATAATTAGATTAGACATGTATTTTACAAGTTAGAGGACCCATTCCACAAGTTACAGTAGGCACAAAAAGTGTGATGGGTTGAATTACATCATGAAACCCTTCAATCCAAGAACACTGTGAAAGTAGGTAGCAGTAGTAAAAACAAGATAACCTTCTTGCCCCTCCTAAATTTTGGACCACATCCATTACCTCCACATAAAAATTGACATCCTTGGTCTTCTTGGTTCCCATGCCTTGATATGGTTATGCAAATGAAAATGAATCAAAGTAATCATCTCCTTCTCCACTAGTTGGAAGAATGCATGCTTAATGTATTGATACATGATATCAACTCCCTCTTTTGCTCTCATGGTTGAATATCAGAATCCAGTATGGTGGGCCTCCAGAGTTCTAGTCATCTTTATTCCTCTTCCACCAAATGTTGGCCTGATCCACACGTCTGCTATCCTAATTGGCTTTGTTTTTGAAAGCTGAAGTTTCTCCTAAGTCACCAATGTAGCTCTCTTTTCCTTTTCAGACTCTTTCATTGCTATAAATTGTCTCTTGTATTTAATCATCTATACCACATGGTTGATGTACTTTGAATCCTTGCGTCTAAAGGAAATTTCCTTTACATAAATATTGTTAGGGAATTTCAATGTTGCCACTGTAGTTGGTATTAAAGTTGGTACCTGCAACATGAAGAGTGATTCTCATTCCTCTTCTACATTAGAGGATTCATATCCTTGATCTGACTCTTCTGAATTATCAGAATCAAAATCACTAGTAGAGGCTTTGAAAGGAAATCCATGAAAACCAAGCTCTCTAAATGGTATATCAAACTCTAGTTCAAAATCTTTTTGATGAGGCTGCTCCCATAGCTCTCTTACTTGCTTGAAAAATCCTTGAAACTATGTATTGATTTTATTTTTCCTATCCCTCTCTTGTTGTTCTTCCTTAATTTCATCAAGATCATAAATTGACCTTCTTACCTCTCCTAAAGTTTGGACCACATCCATTACCTCCACATAAAATTGGACATCCTCGATCTTCTTGGTTTCCATGCCTTGATATGCTTATGCAAATGAAAATGAAGCAAAGTAATAATCTCCTTCTCCACTGGTTGGAAGAATGCATGCTTAATGTTTTGATACATGATATCAACTCTCTCATCTACTCTCATGTTTGAATACAGAAATCTAGTATGGTGGAACTCCAGAGTTCAAGTCATCCTTCTTCCTCTTTCACCAAATGCTGGCCCGATCCACATGTCTGCCAGCCTAATTGACTTTTTTTATGAAAGCTGAAGTTTCTCCTAAGTCACCAGTGTAGCTCTCTCTTCCTTTTCAGACTCTTTCATTGCTATAGATCATCTCTGGGATTTAATCATTTCTACCACATGGTTGATGTGCTTTGAATCCTTGCATCTAAAGGAAATTTCCTCAATATAAATACTGCTAGGGAATTGCAATGTTGCCATTGTAGTTGGTATTAAAGCCGGTACCTGCAACATTGAAAATTATCCTTATATAAGAACTCCCTCCATCTTGTTGGCTTGTAACATTCTTGATGGTGGCTACATGAAATATAATTCTGATTCCTCTTCTACATTAGAGGGAACTCATATATCCTTGATTTGTCTCTTGAATTATCAGAATCAGAATCACTAGCTTCCATATTCAAAAATTCCCAACCACCATCTTCAATAAATTGGCCACCAATTCAAGTTCATTCTGCTTTCATAATACTCTATATCCATGGAGTTCAACCATTCCTTCATGCCATCAAGTGAAGATTGAGGAATGGCGTCAATGCAGAGTACATCCCGCTTGAAGTATTTAAAAATAATAGCCATATCAAATGGATTTTTCCCAAGTCATACTCTCTCAAGGTTAATAATCTAAATCTTGAATTAATAGTGATTACTAAGAAAGGTAATTCCACCAACTCTATCAAATAGTTTACTGTAGGAACAATAAAAGAAGAGGATTTGAAAGGAACTCCATGAAAACCAAGCTCTCTAAATGGTATATCAAACTCTTAGACCTAATTCTTGCACATTTATAACCAAACTCAAAGATTTTCCTTCAAAAGGCCACAAATTCAAATATTGACAATTTTGTAGCAAGAATGCATTTTTTTGCACATTTGACCACCAAGACTCAAAAACTCACCCTAATACACCTTAAATGGTCTTGATTTAACTTATTTAGCATAAATAAACACAAATTACCTTAATCTAATCTATTGACCACATATCAACCTTCAAAAAGTGAAATTTTGCAACTAGGAGACTAGGTGCTCTTGCACCAAAATTACATTATGTCCAAGCCTTCAAGAGGCTTTAAATCTAGCCTTTACAAATGATTCTACATATTTCCAATCATGCCTAACTGTTGAGCTTGTAACTAACATGACTTATTACATTATAAATCAATTGACCATGTAAGATGACCTTATTCAATTGACAATTTACTCAAAACACAATTTACTAACTTAAAATAATTCCATGAACCAAATTTCAATATTTCAATAAATGTCATTACAAGTACAAATCTCATTACAATTCCTTAGGTACTCTGTTCTCACAGATATTTTACAATGTCACTCATACATGTATTCGAGATTTTCTTATAATGTCTAAATCATAGGTTCTCATTTAGAGGTTACCTTCAAATCAGTAACTTGAGATTCCCTCGCAAAGCTTCACGCACTCTTTTATAATGGCTTCAAATAAGAATTGAGATTTATCAAGATCATCAAAATAAGGATGTTGCATTGCTTTTTTGGCTGAGATTCTCTTCGATGGCTCAAAAATCAGTATTTTCTGCAAGGAGAGACCAATCAATTTTTACTATTTTAGTTATAGATGTACGCAAAGTAAAAGAATAAAAAGAAACAACTCATCCAAAATGGAAATGAAATGAAAATAGATGGAAGGAACTTACAGATAGGCATGACAGTCTCTCAACTTAGTCACTCTTGGTCATACATCTTCACTGCGAGTTCCAAGATACCTATTGCACACAACCTCTCATGAATCTAGAATATCTTGAAATTCAAGATGCTCCTATAATGTCTACATCATAGGTGCTCATGATAAGGTTAACTTCAAATGAATAACTTGAAATTCCCTCACCAAGCTTCGTGCACACTTTTGTAATTGCTGAAAATCATAATTGAGATTTGTCAAGATCATCAAAATAGGGATGTTGCATTTCTTTTATGCTTGAGATTCTCTTGGGTGGCTCATAAATCTTCATTTTCTGCAAGGGGACACCAATCAATGTTTATCGGGTTACTTACAAATATGCAAAGTAAAATAATATGATAGCATTGGCATCAAACAAATTAACGTGGATACAAGTATAAATTAATAAGAACCATTGTGCATATACTTACAAATTAATCCAATGAACCATCCGGATCTGCTCTACGCTTTATTGTGTCAAGTATTGCCTCGTGGTCAGACTCACAGACCTTCCACAAGGTCTTGTTCAAAGGTCTTCTCCCATATTTTCTCAAACGAACAATGGATGCCACAACAAGGTTCGAGTAATGAAGAATCTTACGATGCGTGTCAAAGTCCTCAAACAACCAATGTTTAACACAATTATGTGGGTACCTTCTAAGCCACGTTCCAGTAACAACAACTGAGCCTATAGGGTATTCGATGTTTTCTCCATCTATAACTAGGGCTTCCAATTTATTTTTGGCCTCAACACAACGACACAAGTAATAGTCTGTTCCCTCTTCATTTTCTTGATCTGCAATACCTGCATAAACATGCCCTGCATTGATATGTGCAAAAAATCACTTGAAATTAGTCAACATTATGAATACAATACAAAGTAAGATAACAATATGGAATTTAAAAAACTAAGCAAGTAGATATATTACCTATTTGAACTAGATCTGATACATGGTCAAATTCAACCGATGATTCCATCTATGTTAGTTCCAATGCCGTTAGAGGGCGATATGTGAAGTGGGCTAACTTGTCAACCATTTGTCAATCCACTCCCCTGACTCGCAATTATTCTAGGCTTGCATTGTACATGAAGAACAAAAGCAGGCCATCTTACGCGTATCGATACTCCATGAACCTGCATTTGAGCTAAGGAAAGAGTGTAGCTCACTCGATCCTGTTAGTGTACAACAATCCTCATATGGTGCAATGTTAGTATCATCCATCAACCAAAAAAATCTACAAAATGAAGATGTACCTTCATTACTGGACCCATCGAAGCATTACACCACTCGAAAATTGAACTTGCATCTATCAACTTTGCATTATCTTTATACTTTAACTCTTCTCGTGCTAATGCTCTTTTCATGCATGCTCTTGCACCATCATGCTCCCCCTTTCCATGCCCGTCCTCACAAAAGTTCCACATATGCTGAACACCTGTAGTGAGATGCATCCTACACAACTAGTAGAACATGCACACATTCTTGAACTATGTTGCACAGTTATCTGACCATATTATATGCCGACCATATGTTATGCCCCTTCGAGCCAAATCACTATAGAACATCTGGAAGCAACCTTTCATGAAATCTGGAGAATGTGTGTGATCATCACTAATATAAAAGTGATACTACCTCAATACCTTCTTTTGGTCCTCTATACTATCAGCTACATGAATGAATGCTATGTGCACAAATATCAAAACTTGTGTGGAGTTGTAACACTGCGACTGCACCTCACACTATGGCTATAGAGTGTAGTTATCTACAAATTCAACCACTAATATTATGCTGCCAATTGGAAAGGTGTCTTTGCATAGCTTGAATTGCGTGTCCAACCATCGGGCTCTATGGGTATGCCTTGCATACTCATACATTAGATTCTCACGAAACATGGACATAAACTGATACACTGGAATCTTCTCAATAACCAAATCACACCTTTTTGCTTGAGACCCATCTTTTGTAGCATATGCCACTATTTTATACTTCCCAAAATCTACTAGTTTATGTCCCACCTCATATGTGCTTTCCATATGTTGACATACTGGCATTCGTTACAAGCCATCGCAAAGCTCGCATGAACCATCCAAGCATGCTGTCCTGTAGAATATTTTACCATCCTCTATTTGACATAAATTTTTTGATAAGAACTCTCTTGAAGATTTTGGTGGGGCTTCTCTGCCACAATCTTGCAAAACATCGTTAGTATGCAAATCTGAACATATAGAACGATAAACATCATAGTGGTTAGTGAATTCAATATGTAGTCTACAACAACAAGTAGTGCGTGTGTAATTTATCTTGACATAAAGAGTTTTAAGCATTTCAAAAAATCTTTGAGAAATACTAATTTGAGGATAATCATTTTGAAATTTACGAAAAAATTGGGTTTGAGTCGTATCCAAAAATGCTTTGGATGTGGCTCACGGTTTTGACTACTGATTCTCCTTCTTATGACATCCCTTTGATTCAGAGATGGCCTTGTATTATTCTTCCAATAATCTTCAATTAGTGTTCTCAATGCTTCAACAAGTTTTTTATCTTTATGTGGTAGTCTTCCCAAGAATGCCCATAATTCATTTGAATCGGTGCCCTCAATTCTTTGTCACCTTTGAAAAAAATTTGATAATTTTTTCTACTAATTCCCATTTGTTCACTTGTCTTTTTAATGAGACAAGATATCTTTGTTTGATAGGTTACCAAAGTCAATGTAATGACACGTTGGGTGACATTACTATCCTTTGAGTGTGAGGTCTTACCGACACTCTCATAAGCATCCATTAGATTCTTCACAATAGTGTTTTCACTTGATACATTCGATGTTCTCAACCCAAGAGTCTTCATGATGTTTCTGTACTTTAAACCTCGCATCATTTGAACAAATAGTTGACATCTTTCGGTCTCATTTAGCCTTTCAAAGAAGATTTTCCAGATCTTATTAGCATATCTTCTACAAGTGCATTATGGAATCTTACCTTCCATGTGCTGCAAAATATACTTATCAATATTAATCAAAAAAAATTCAGCTTTCTACACAAAATTCTAGGTGGTGTTCTCCTAGGTACATACATCTCAACATTAGCAATTTAATCAATATTTAATTGGGGTGGGATAGATTGCATACCTTCGATCGAGGGTGGAATAGAAGACATACCTTGAGGTTCATGTGGGGATGGTCGCATACCTTCTTCATCAAATCCGAATGATGATGTACTCTCAACTTCAGATGTGGTGGATGGTGTCCAACCGTACTTACTTGTAGTAGATGGTGTCCCTCCATATTTGCTTGTGCTTAATGGTGTCCCTTCGTATTCACTTGCAATAGAGGGTGTGTCTCCAACTACGATATCTACATCTCTCCTAGCACGACTCTTTCACATTCGTGCCCTTTGTGGTGCCAATTTCTTTTCTCTTTTTGATGATTGAGGTTTGTCTTCAATTGGCTTGTTTTCATCAATCGTTTCCAATTTCTTCTTATGTCACCACCCGTTCTCTCTCCTATTCTTTGAAGGTTTCATACTCTTCATCTATTAGATCTTTTTTCCTTCTTCATTTCTTCGGCATGGCGGATAATTTTACCTATAGCATGGTAATGAGACGAATATTAGTTCCTCAAAAATGTATCCATTAAAATAAATGAAATATACATGTCATTCAAGGCTTCATAAATAGACAACATAGGTGATGAGGTAGCTAAATACAAATGAGGTAATTTAGAAATAGATGGAAAGCATGGAACATGTCTTGGGGAACCTATTGGAGTCTTTTAAAGGAATTAGGGGTTTTGGGGTGTGCCTTGACAAGTTGAAAGCTTCCTTGTACAAGCCTAGTGAAGCCTTGTTTATGGCTTGTAAATCAATCTTTTGATACATTTGTTTTGGGTGTTTGATCTTGTGCTTTTGGGAACTTGTGGAGGATGGTGTTAGGAGTCTAAAACCATGTTTTATTTTCTGGTTAATGCCTTTAATCATTTTTTATTTTGACTGTCCTATTGGTGAATGTTGCAAAGTCGCATGGGCTTGTGTAAGAGTGATGGAAGAATGGATGTTTTTGGGTGCAAGGTCTGTTTGTTTGGTCATGTTGTGTTGTGTGAAGAGTTTTTACATCATCCCCAAGTCCTATTCATATTTCTAGTTGTGTGAGTCAAATTGAGTGGTCAAGTTGCATTGTTGAGAGGAATAGTGAAGTTGGTGTGTGCATATAGAGTATTTGAGAGAAGCTTTTGAAAAGGAAGTTGCTTCCATTGCCACTTTGCATCATTTTCAATAGTATTTAGGGGTCTAGGTAGTAGAATTTTCAAAATGTGCAAAATTTCCTAAGTTGTGAAATTAACAATCATCAAGAGTTAGATTTCACACGTTCACCCCTTGAACCCTAGTAGTAGTGGAAACTCAGTTTGTGCCCAATAACTCAAATGTTCTCCCAAAAACTAGAGAAAATATTTATGCTTTAAGACACCCATTTCAAATTTATTACACATATCTCAATTTCAGGTACAAGTCCTTTGGACCAAATCCCCAAAAACACCCCTTCTAGGCTGACCTAATTAGGTTGATTAGGCCTAATTTGCAAAGCAACATTCCCTCAAACTTATCACATGACCTTGAAACCTTGGGGTAGCATTTCTTAGGTTCCAAAACCTTCAAAACCACAACTAGATTCATCTGGTACGAAAAAATTCATTCCAAACCTGAAAACCCTTGTTTTATGCACTATTCAAGAGGGTTTATTGAATATGCTACTTCCACAACCTCCCAAACTTTAAAAACAACTTGAAACAATTAAATTAACCCTGAAAATGCCTAAAATTTTAAAACATCATGACCTCCCATAGAGATTCTCCCAAACCCTAGGCCTAAGCCCTCATTCACATGCATTTTTGTTCACAACAGTACTACTCATATTGTAAGTTTGCACCCCTAACACCTATAACTCACTAAAACCACACCAATGGAATGAAATGAGCCTTATTATATCCAAAAAAAACTAATATTGCACACTTTACATGTAAATTCAAAAACTTTCCTTCAAAGGCTACATAGATACTTTAGTGCAAGATCACCATTTTTCACAATTTAACACCTAAACTCAAAAAATAAACCTAAGACATGCTTAGTGGTCTTTTTTAACCTTATTAGAAAGAAAAAATTCTCAAAGAATCATCCACCTACCTATTAAACTCCTAATTACCATCAAATGATCAAATAAGGAGGATGAGGTGTAGGTGCTCTTGCACCAGGGTTGTAAAAGTGTATTAAAGAGGGAGACCAACAGGGACCTCTTTCAAATGTTAGTTTTGGAAGTTGACATGGTTTATTTTAGGAGGGAAAAATTATAAAAGGCCATGAGAAAATTGAATGGAGGATGATCCTTAGATTGGGCATCAAACCAAATGAGGAAATGTTGAGTTTTCCTTAAGAAAAATGAGGTTTTGGTGAGTGAAAATGAGTTTATGAGTTGGGAAGCATTATTTTATGTTAGATTAAGCATGAGCAGGGTATTTTAGGATTTCTTGAATAGTTGTCAAGTTTTGGAGTGTTTGGCAAGTGCTACTTTCAATAAAACCTAGGGTTTCTAAGCCTTGGGAAAGGGTTTTATGGTTTGGGTGGTAAATGATTGAATCTCTGCAATATAATGCTGTAATTTGAAGTTTTGATAGATATAAAATGCTTCCCCAAGGTTTTAGGAGATTATGCAAAGTTTTGAAGGTGGCCCCTTTGTAAAAGTGGGCTAATTTGGGCCCTTAAAAGCGTAGAAAACCTAATTTGTGCAGTTTGGTACAAAAAAAGCATTGGTGATTGTTGGATAAGTTGAAAGGATCTGTAATGGGTCCTTGATTTGTGTTGTGTTGTGAGTTGAAAGTTTGTGTGAGTGGAATTATACCCAATTGAGTGACTTTGATATGCTACAAGGAACAGTGTGAATATGCTAAATGAAAAAGTCTTGATGAAATTGTAAATTGAAAATTGTGTTTGCATATTGGAGTTGTGTATTTGTGTGTTGTAGGCCTCCTCCTACTGCATTAGGAGTATATTCCAATTTTTTATAGACTTGTATGGAAAATTTGGTAGCATAGACAAGGCAATCAACTAGTTTGTATAACTGTTTGACAAAATAACTTAATGAAAGCTTTGGAAGCATACACAAAGTAAGTCTATTGTTAAATATCAAAATTCCTCAAATAGATGTGGTTTAAAAATGTAATTGGAAAGTGTATAAAATTGTGTAATTTAAAATGTCCATTGATAACCTAAGGTTGTAACATGACAAACAAACAATGATCAACATGGAATATGCAAAACAACAAAAATGAAAGCAAGCCATAATAGAATGAAATAAAATGTACAAAGACTTCACATACCTAAAAAACCAGAGTTTGAAATGGAGGAGTTCTACCCAATTATGTAGCCTTTTCTTATTCTTTCCTCAAACTTCTCAACAATTTGAATGTTTCAAAAGCTTGTTCCCCTCCAAAATTCAATTGTATATCAATTATCACTAGAATTCAAAATTGAATTGATATTATATGCCTTTGAATGTGAAAACTATGCTATTTCATGCAAAGGTGGTGAAAAGATCATGAAAAAGGTGGTGGAATCTAAAAATCATGCATGGACACTTCACTCAATCTTCAAAAAGCTACTTTTTGTCGGAGCACGGGCAGAACCAAGAGAATATGCAGAATGTGGGCTGACATCACAGGTATATTGTGTTTTTTTTACCATTTTTAGTGCAAGAAAAAACACGCTTGCACTATAATGTGAGCGCGTTATAACACACACACATTATTTCTTCCTAAAACAGTTATGTCTCTACTTCTAAAAAATGTGCTCGTGTTATCATAAACTTGGTTTCTTTTATAGATTTATTTTCTCTCTTTGTCTATACTCTCTCCCACTCTCTCACACCCTCTCTCCAACCCTCTCACCTACTCTCCCACACTCTCTCCCACCCTCTCCCTGGTGCAGGAGCACCAAGGCCAAACTCCAAATTGATTTGCACAAATTTTGGTTTGAAAAGTTTTGGCTTGTACTGACCTTGGCCAAGTCAGCATGTTGTGTGGTAGGTTGAATTAATCTTTTGTCTAGGTGTTATTCTAGTCATCATTTTTGGTTGTTGGTATATTTTTCTTTATTAAGGTTTGGAATGTTGTGCTTGAAGATATGATGCATCAACTTGTGTTATAGTCACTTCTTCGTTGATGGAAGATGTTAGTGGTCAGTTGAGGGGTTGTTAGCTCGAGGATAACAAGTTAGGAGATCCTAAAAAGAGGGATAATGGCGAGGATTGCAGGAATCTTGCGAAAACTGCATGATAACAATGAGAGGTTGCATGCAGTTGAGGAGTTATCTTGGATTCCCTTAAAATCAGGGATATTGGGACGAGCAATGCCCCCTTGAAACATGTAAATGGAATGACCAATGATGATATGGCTCGGGAATAGAGAGAAGAGTTTAGTTTTTTGCATTGTATCAAAAGACTTTGATGTGAATAAGAAGACAGTTTTCTAGTTTTCTGTAATTTTTGGAAAACACAGTGTGTTTTGCACAGTAGTGTCTACTTAGGTGTTATATATTGGTTTAGCATGTTCTTTGTATTTAAATAGCAGTTTTAATATCTTTCTTGGTGTATGATATTCACTTTGTATGTTGGTAGTGTGTGGTGTCCAAGATTCAGGCGGGAAAAGGATTTTAACCCTGTTTTAGCAAAATCTGCAATTTTTGTATCTGCCCGTGTAAATTTGAGGACAGTGAATTAGAGGGCACTAGGAATGTTAATTTGGTATTGTATTTGTGTTTGGTATATAGGGTAGATTGATTTTCATCTGATAAATAAGCTGCTTAGGGTAGGATTGTTGTTTCAAGTTCATAGATTTAGTGAAGTGTGTAGGTTTCCCTGTTTTGAGTAGTTAGTTTTCAAATGGCTTCCCATAACCACTGACCACGAGATTCTTCTGAGTTTGGTGAAAAATGGGAGGGAAGCCAGTGTCTTGTGTATATTTGGTGACAGGGAATCAAGAGGGCCCAGCAATGAGCTTTGTTACCAAACCCTAGGCGAGCTTAGAACCCGGTTAGGGATTTGGAGTGAAGATTCAGGAACCAAGGCAGGGGAGAGTACATTTGTATGGAAAAAGTACATTGCCAGGTGGATTTTGCTCAAACACAAGGATAACAGAGAGAGGAAGGCTTGAACAATTTGTTTGAGGGAGAAAACATCAAGAAACAACAAAACCCTAGGAAATGGGGCAATTAGCCCTCCTCTCCAAGAACTCAGGAGACAGTTGTATGGAAGAGTTGATGACCTGAGAACTTTTGCAAGATTTAAAGCTGGAAAAAGGGTGTCAGAATTTGTGATTAGTTTGCTAGGTACAGTGGAGACTTTGGGCAGAAAAGGCAAATAGGTGACTGGTAAGGGCTAGTAGAAACTAGGCCCTCTCAAGACAAAACTAAGAGATCGGGTGACTTGAGGACAGTGGAATCTCCCAGATGGATTCAAATGATGGTGAAATGCTTGGAAACAAAGCATTTATCTTCCCTGCAAGAGGTTCAAGGCAGATGGAGAACAGGGCACTTAGATTCTTCTAAGTCCTAGGTAGAGCATTCAAATTTCAAGAAGGTGTTGAGCTACCCAGGGTAAAGCACAGAGTAAGAACTCTTTGAGAAGAGTTGGAGCAGGGTTTGGTCAACCTAGAAGCTCAAGAGGAAACCATTGGAGACAGGTTTTAGGCAGTAGACAGTGGGAAGTCTTCCACAAGACCGTGCAGGCAACCTTGGGTATTAACATACACCATATTGGTATCAGAGCAAGAGTTGGATTCTAGGCTTGTGATTAATGAGCCAATCCACTGAGTTAGTAGGAGAGAATACACCAGAGGAAGGAACCATGGTGACAAATGTAGAGCTAGCAAAGAAGGTAGAAGAGCAAGAGGAAGACAACCGGTTGCTCAGAGAAAGGATATCTCAGATGGAGAAACTCCTAGATGAAGTCCAAGAAACAACAGACACTGTGAAGGACAAGATAAAGAAGAAGGAAGAACAGGAAGCCAAGGAAAAAGAGGTGGAATTAGAGGAGGAAGCTCCAAAGCCTGATCCTGTTCTTATAGAGGAACCATTCTTGAAGGCATTGCAGGCCTTGAGTGGTAAAGCATTGGATGGTGTGCCACTTTTCAGTGGACAAATGGATCCAGATTTAGTAGTAGATTGGATTAAGAGCATTGAGAATCACTTTGAATGTGATGGCATTACAGAGGCTCAAAAGGTAAAGGTGGCCAAGTCAAGGTTGAGAGGAGCAGCTCTCACATGGTGGAAGTTTGTACAATCAGAAAGAGAGAAAGAAGGCAAAGGTCCCATAGTTTCATGGAGAGGAATGGTGACCAAGATAAGGCAAACTTATCTCCCAAATGATTATGAAGTCCAGTTGCATAGGAGAAGACACAATCTGAGGCAAAAGGACATGGATGTCCAAACATATGCAGAGGAATTTCAAAAACTATGCCTTAGATCCAAGGTGGTTGAAGATGAAAACATTAGGTTAGCAAGGTACCTAAATGGACTCAAGTGGTCTATTCAAGAAGACATGAGCTTGGTAAACTTCAAATCAGTACACCAATGCTATCAAATGGCCTTGAAGATAGAGGAGAAAGGCAAAAAGAAGCAGGAACAAAACCCCAAAGGTAGAGGTAAAGGCAAAGACATCAGAGGACAAAGAGGAAGCTATAGTGGAAGAAGGTCAGAATCAAGAGCCCAAGGAGAAGTCAGATTTTCTGATCAGCAAGAAGGAAGCTCCAGTAGAGGTGGTAGAGGAAGAGGTTTCAGCCCCAGAGGAAGAAGTGGTGGACAAGGAAGAGGCAGCTACTTCACCAACATGAAATGCTATCACTGCAATCAATTGGGACACCTAGCCTATAGATGTCCTGAGAAAGGAAGCACATCTCATGGAGGAGATAAAAGAACCAATCTAATTCAAGATGAAGCAGCTGCAGCAAATAAGCAATCAGAAGTACCCTTGAACTCCGAGGAAGGTGAGAATCTCATGATGAGAAGGACCTTAATCAAGGAACCGGTCAAAGAAGAGCCAAGCCAAAGAAGATCTTTGTTTAGGATAAAGTGCAAGATGATGGGAAAAGTGTGCAAGGTGATTATAGACTCAGGTTCTACTGACAATATTGTGTCAGAGGAGGCAGTCAGCAAACTAAAATTAGCAAGAATACCTCACAAGAATCCTTACAAGGTTACATGGCTCAACAAGGGTCAGCATGTCTTGGTGAATGAACAAGCATGGGTGGACTTTTCAATTGGCAAGTACAAAGACAAGGTATTATGTGATGTGTTACCTATGGATGCATGCCACTTGCTCCTAGGTAGGCCATGGCAATTTGACTGCCAAGCTGTGCATGATGGAGCCAAGAATTCTTACACCTTCAAGAAGGTTAATGTCACATATAAGATTCAATCTTTGTTAGAAGATACTGAGGTGCAGACAACAGGTTCTAAGCTGCTGATAACTGGTGAAAAAGAGTTCTTAAAGGCCTTGGAAGAAGGAGAAGGCGTTGGCTATGCAATAATGATCAAGCCAAGAGAGGCAAGTAAAGAGAAGGCAGCTGAAAAGCAAGAGTTACCCAAGGAGATTCAAGACTTGTTGCAGACCTATGAGAACATAGTAAGTAGTGGTCAACCAACAACTTTACCTCCTAAAAGAGCCATAAGTCATAGGATAGACTTGATACCAGGAGCCACCCTTCCTAACAAAGCAGCCTACAAGATGACACCCCAACAAAATGAGGAAATAGCCAGGCAGATTCAAGAACTACTTGACCAAGGTCTTATTAGGAAAAGCATCAGTCCTTGTGCAGTACCCACTGTCTTAGCACCCAAGAAAGGAGGATAATGGAGGCTTTGCACAGATTCCAAGGCAATAAACAAGATAACCATCAGGTATAGGTTTCCCATTCCTAGAATTGAGGATCTCATGGATTGTCTAGGTGAAGCTAGGTACTATACCAAGATAGATTTAAAGAGTGGATACCACCAAATTAGAATACATGAGGGTGATGAGTGGAAAACAACCTTCAAAACCAATGAGGGTCTTTATGAGTGGCTAGCAATTCCATTTGGTTTGTCTAATGCCCCCTCCACATTCATGAGACTCATGAATGAAATTCTTCAAGACTATATTGGAAAGTTTGTAGTAGTGTATCTTGATGATATACTAATCTATAGCAGAACAAGAGAAGAGAACCTCCAACACATTGAGATGGTTTTCAAGAAGCTACAGGAGGAGAAGATGAAGATTAATCTAGAAAAGTGTGAGTTCATCAAAACAGAGCTGGTGTACCCTTGTTTTGTGTTATCACATGGCAACTTGAAGATGGACAGCAGCAAGGTAGAAGCCATTCTTAATTGGCCTACTCCCAAAATAGTAACTGAGGTAAGAAGTTTCCATGGACTTGCTCAGTATTATAGGAAATTTATAAAATAGTTTAGTGCAATTTGTGCTCCCATGTTGGATACCATTAAAGGAGGAATGAAAACTAAGTTTGTGTGGAATGAGCAAGCTAACAAGAGTTTTGAGTTGCCGAAGGAAAAGATAGCTACTCAACCTATTTTAGTGTTGCCAAGTTTTGAGAAGTTATTCACCATTGAATGTGATGCAAGCAATGTAGCAATTGGAGTTGTTCTCAGCCAAGAGGGCCTACCGGTGGCTTTTCATTCTGAGAAGCTAAGTGAAGCCAAGAAGAAGTACTCTTCTTATGACCTTGAAATGTATGCATTGGTCCAAGCACTAAGGAAGTGGAGGCACTATTTGCTTCCCAAGGAATTCATTGTGTACTCAGAAAATCAAGCACTCAGTTTCCTAAATTCACAAGAGAAGTTGAGTCACAGGCACATGAAATGGGTGGAGTACTTGCAAGCCTACACCTTCAACATCAAGCACAAGAAAGGAGCATTCAACAAAGTGGCTGATGCATTGAGCAGGAGAGTTCTTACCATTCAATAAATCCAGTTGAAGAGCATGGGAATAGATCACTTCAAAGATCTATATGCAGATGATGAAGACTTTGCAGAAATTTATAAGGTATGCCTTGAGTTTAAGAACCATTTCCATAGCAAGTATGTTGAATACACCTTGCAAAGTGATTTGTTGTTTAAAGGGAATCAACTTTGTGTAGAGAATCTAATTCAAGAAAAGCATAATGGTGCATTAAGTGGTCATTTTGGAATCACTAAAACTCAAGAGCTTGTCCAAAGGTTTTATTTTTGGCCTAAGATGAATCTAGATGTCAGAAAGTATGTAGAAAGTTGTGTAGTGTGTCAAAAAGCAAAAGGAACTTCTTCAAATGCAGGCTTATACCAGCCACTGCCAATCCCTTCTAGGCCATGGGAATGCTTAAGCATGGACTTTGTAGTTGGTTTACCCAAGACAAGGCAAGGTATGGATAGTGTGTATGTTGTGGTTGATAGATTCAGCAAAATGGCTCACTTTATACCCTGCAAAACAACCAATGATGCTAGTCAAATAGCCTCACTTTTCTTCAAGGAAATAGTCAGGATTCATGGTTTGCCAATCACCATTGTATCAGACAGAGACACTAAGTTTATGAGTCACTTTTGGAAGACTCTTTGGCAAAGAATGGGCACCAATCTGTCCTTTGGATCTGCATACTATCCCCAAACTGATGGTCAGACTGAAGTTGTGAATAGGACACTTGGAAACCTTCTTAGATGCTTGACCAAGGAGTATGGTAAAAAATGGGATCAGATTATTGGGCAGGCTGAATATGCATATAATGACACAGTCAATAGATCCACAGGGAAGAGCCCCTTTGAAATTGTTTATGGACTGCACCCTAGAGGTGTTTATGAGCTGAGAGAGCTGAAGGATGGAGTCAAGGGAAGTGGTTATGCAGATGATTTTGCTTGTACAATGCAAGAAATTCATGAGACAGTCAGAAAGACCTTGGCAGAAAATACCATGAAGCATAAGGCTAAGGTGGATGAGCATAGAAGAGAAGTTCAATTCAATGTGGGAGACTTAGTGATGGTCCATTTGAACAAAGCTAGATT